>JANHFR010003911.1:267062-282551 GCA_032468015.1 Mimophis mahfalensis
AGGGCCAGCCAGGGGTGAATTTTGCCGGTTTGACGAACCACGCTGAATCAGCCCTACCGGTTCTCGGGAACCGGAGAGAACTGGTAGGATACCACCTCTGGATGTAGGATTTAAATTGGGGTCAGGCAGAGGGGGAATGGATGGGGGAGAAGACAGGGGGACTAGGCAAATTCACGTTACATGTCAGATAGATTAAAATTATTAAAAGTCAGCAATTATCATATATTAAAAGCCCAGTGGGTTCGCAGAGACCTTCTGGGATGCTGATACTTCTGAATGAATGTGAGTTCAGCAATCTCATTTTGTGATGTTGTTAGTGTTTCTTTGCTCCAAAACAATTGCTTTGAGATCTTAATGGAGTGCCCTGAGAAGTTAAAATGCTGTCATATTACTTTGTCCTTCTTCACAGGCCTGATGTTGAACTTGTCCATCCACTGACAATTTTGTTCTAGGTCTGTTTCTCTTATGTAGAATCCAGAAGGACAATTGATATACAGTGCTACTGTAGATAATAGTATATCCAGAGGTGATATTCAGCCAGTTCTGACAGGTTCCGGAGAACCGGTAGCGATAATTTTGACTGATAATTTTGACTGAGATCCATCTCTGGCTGACACTGGCAAATACCGCTTCTGATTGGCCGACAGCATAGCCACACGCACTAAGCCACGCCCAGAGAACTGGTAGAAAAAAAATTGAATCCCACTACTGAGTCTATCACAATACAGAAAGAACATGTGAAGGTCCTTCTAAGCTTGTGTGAGAAGTTTGTGTGACATTTCTTGGAATTTTTGCTATGGCTATGAGGGCAAAGTTGACATTTGGGTTTGTTAAAAGGTCTGGTTCTTATACCAACATAAGCATTCCCTTATTATTTGTGAGAATTTGCTTCAGGTTGGGTGACTGTCTATATGTAAGTATGGGCTTGCCAGCCAAGGCCTGAGAAAGTGAAGTGACATTGTCCAGGGTGAATTGTAGCTTATTAATGGATTTGAATGGCCTGGGCTGTAGGTGACAGACAGCTGTGTTCTGTTGTTCCATTTGTGGATCAGTTTTTAATAGGTCCTCTGTGGGAACTAATTTGTCTACTGAGAAATCCTTTTGCACAGGAAGGGGCAGCACTTAGATCACAACATTATGACCCTGCTGTGTCACTTTCCCCAGAAATGATGCTTAATGGGCTGTGTCAGTCATCTGCTGATAATATGCAAGACTATTTCTTATTTGCATTAAAGTCAGTCTAAGCAACTGAAATACTTAACCTATGTCTGGCCATGGTGAACTACATGAGGATCAATTAACTGAACGTCAATCCAAAGAAGTTACAAGTATTATTCATGTGTGGTTCTGTATTAAGTAATGTCCTCCCTCTGCATTGAGCTGTTCTCTCCCTGAAGGATCAAATATTAGATCAGAAGTAGCCTTTGACTTCTTCTATCATTAAAATAACAAGGGTTCTCTTATCATCTTTCTTTAGTATTTCTCTGTAGCACAGACTACTTTTTACCAACTTAGGCTAATGAGCCAATTATATCCTTAAATGGATAGAAAGCAAGCAATTTGGGTGATCTATCATGACCTACTCCCCTCTGTATCATTGTAATGCACTTGACATGAAGTAGCCCTTGAAGCAGTAGCTGGATTAGTGATTGGAATGTGTTATACTTATTTTAATCCAATTTACTGGCTGCTGGATGGATTGGGGTTCAGATGGTAACCTATAAAACCTCAACAGTTTGAAGTGACATTATATGATGGACCATTACTTTCCATATGTTTTTAATCATGCCCTGAGTTTGTCATCAAATATTCTGTTCTGAGTGTCCTTCATAGCCTGAGACGTAACCAGATGAGATTCAGGAGCAGGTCTTTTTTTTCAGAAGTAGTCAAATGGTTGTAGAATGCTTTCTGCTAAAACGACTGATGGGTTCCTACTTTCCTGACTACTTTCCTAAAATTGGGCAAATTTATTTATTTATTTATTTATTTATTTATTTATTTATTTATTTATTATTAAATTTTTTATACCGCCCTTCTCCCTAAGGACTCAGGGTGGTTTACAGGGCATTAAAAAACATAAATACAAAATATTTATTTATTTATTTTTAAAAACCCATTTATATCCCACCCTTCTCTGAAGACTCAGGGCGGCTTACAATGTGCTCAGCAACAGCAACTATTGTTGCTGATATTTGATATTTATTCTTTTGGCTTTTAAATTTAAAATTCATATGATTACCCAAGCAGTTTTTAAAACCTCCCTCCCTCCCTTTACAGCCGAATTTTGTATTTGTACCACTTTTTTTCATTTTATCTATATTGAACTCAACTTTACAATTTGTTATATTCTGCTGTTTTGTAAGTATATATATTGCTGTAAAAGGAAATAGCTATGGGTATCTCATAACTTGAATAATGTAAACATATGATTTTCTTTCTTTTTTAAAACAGATTTTTTTTTCTTGGAAAAAGTGGAGGATGCTGTCTTAACCTTAGTGTTATTCATATGAAAACTTCTAGAACCTAAAAGAAAACAAAGGGGCATAAGGGCAAAACAGCTTGGAATTGAAAAAAACACCACGGAGCACGATTCTCACGTTTAAGCTGTTTATCAATTACTTGAATGACATAGTTGAAGGGACACTTTTAGATTTCGTGGATGACATAAAAGTGCAAGGGGTGACTATGATGCTAGATGAAAGAGGGAAGATTCAAACAGATCCTTTTTTGATTTTGAGTCCTCTAATATCTGGGTTTTGCCTGATCTCCCATAATAATGGCTCCAGTGTCAGAACGAAGAGCAAAGGTGAAAGTGGACATCCCTGTCTCATTCCCCTCCTAATTGCGACCTCTTCCGTTGCTTCCCTGTTTACTAAAGTTTTCGCTACTTGTTTGGAATATACTGCCTGAATTGCCCGTATAAAGTTTGTGCCAAATTTCATTTTTTTAAGTTGTTCTAACATAAACCCCCAATTCACCATATCAAAGGCTTTATGCGCATCCAAAAATAGCAGTGGCAATTTTTTATCTGAATGTTTTTCGTAAAACTCTAGTACATCAAGTGCTACCCTTAAATTGTCTCTTATCTGTCTCCCTGGCAGGAAGCCATTTTGATCTCTATGTATAATTTGGTTTAAAAACTGTTTTACCCTTCTTGCCAGGATTGAGGCAAACAATTTGTAGTCCGCATTAAGCAATGATATGGGTCTATAATTTTTAATTTATGTTCTATCAGTTCCTCCTTTTGGAAGTAGCGTAATATATGTCTCCCTCCAAGAGTTAGGTATCCTCCATTCCAGTAAAACTTCATTAAAGAAGTCCTGCATTTGTTCTCCAACAATTTCCAAAGTAGCTTTATATATCTCCATAGGTATCCCACCTGTTCTGGGGGATTTGTTACATTTCTGTTTTTTCAGGGCTACTTCAATTTCTCCCATTGAGATTTCCACATTCAGGGTCTCCCTAACTAAACTTGGTATCTCTGGCAAGTTTCTTAGAAAATTATATTCTCTGGGATGGGGGCTACCTTCAGGCCACAGGTACAGCAGGTTCCAGTCACACCTTTAATTTCTAAATCACAAATATTGTGGTCTGCTGCAATGGAAAATCAAAACATTTGTCTTAAGGTAGGGTCAGAGTGGCAAGCAAAAATGCAGCTTTGTGTGTGCTGTCTAGGGCATAACTACTAGATAGTTGCAAATAGCGTAGATACCAAAAGTGTTAATTCTTTGCTCCCATCTAGTAACTGTCCAGACTTTTACATTTCACATCTGAAATGTACTGATACTACACAATGGTACCTGCCTGCCTGCCTGCCTTCAGGAGAGCATCCCAAATTACCACAGGATTAGTTTGGCCCCTTGAGTGGCTTTTGCATACAAGCTCTGGGTACAACGTATCTGCATCTCTTAATATTATCACTACAGCTTAAACCAATGACCAAGGTTTGCTTTGGAGTTCAGAGAAAGTTCCAAGTTCCTTTTAATCAGTGCCAATTAATGTCTTTCTAATTGCAGCCATCATCTTATCTTTAATTTTTTGAGATTTCTGCCACCTTTGAAACAGAGGAAGGATTGCCTAAATTTTTGCATCTCTATAGCACTATCAGTTGCTATGCTCTGAAGAAGCATTAGTCATCTAGAGAGATATTTAAAAGGATTTCCCCACTCATTCTAGGAATATTCATTTAGGATCTGTCTGTTTGTGTGCACTTTCCAGAAAATATTGAAATGGGAAGATTATTCTCGTTATTTGCTAGGAGAGAATTTCCCCCAACTGTTTTATATTCTGTTGTAGCTATCAACAGAATTAATACGAATTAATGCTGTTCTGGTTGACATTTATTAATTAGATTTTCTCTGGCCCCAAATGAGAGTAATTTGGATTTCATGGATTTACCTATACTTTTTTTCCCTACTCCATCCACCATGATCTGGCTGATATGAAATGTATATTTATATTCTCTGTATAACATCCTTAACCTTTACTTACATTAAATAGATAGAAAAAAGCATTGGTCATGATGTCAATGCATTTTTGAATATCCTGCCCAGGAATGAATAAAGGATAAAGCCAATAGTTTCTTACTAGGAAACAAAAATCAGGCATTTTACAAGTCTTGACTAAGATAGCTTATTGCAATCAGTTCTATGCACACCGAGATGTGCAACTTGTGAAGAACTAAGGCAAGGCCAGATCAAAAGCTAAACTTTATTTCATTTCAGCAACAGTGAAATTAAATGCAGTGAATCTTAACAACTTGCCATGTATTCTGTAAGGTGTAATACTGAACACCAGAGCAGGAAGGACCCAGGTCAACTTTTCCTTTTTCCTTTTCAAAGCTTATAGAATGACTTTGGCCCAACTTACCCTAAACACAGTTATTCTGAGAAAAATGGGAGGAGGAAGAATCTTGGGTACGTGGAGGAAAAGCAGGATATAGCATTAACTATTAAAATAAATAACATAATATTTTCCCTATTTCCCTATTAAAATGCGTAACTGTCATGGTTTGTTTGCCAGTCAAGCTTCACAGTGTAAATAGTGGTCATATTATATGCACTTTCCTTAGCCTGTCTGAGGCTATCCAGTAACCATGGAGTCACATGTGGTCTTATTGTTTTGGTTAAAGTTACATTCCATTCAGCACAGATGGTATTACTGAGTCTGCACATAACTTTGTTCCTTATTCTTTTCTTCTTCATTTTCCTCCATCTTGGTAAGATGTGTTTATCCTATGCTTATTCATAATGTAGCTAGTTAGAGTTATTTTTCCTTTTAATAAGGTTATTAGATTATTAAATTGTGTTTTGTTTTGTTGTCTCAATGGACATTCAAAGATCCATGCCTCTACTTCTTTAAAAATGCTAATTCCCTCATCAAGGATTGGGGGTGGGGGCAGCTCAAGTGAAAAGCTTCTCAGTAACAGTAACCCTAGGCAGCTTTCAGATGTATTTGAAAAACTCCACCCCTAATTTATTGAGGGGGAGAGGTTGACATTAAAAATTGAGATGGGGTTGTACACCCCACTTTATATTTTCCCACCTCCACTGGGAGACTTCATGGACTGAATCTGGCATGCTTCTGCCAGCAAGCCATGGATGCCACAACGATGAAGGGTTACCTTCATGATGGATTGGTGGTTTCGGATTTAGCTTTGTGCAATTTGCTCTGGAGGTATCTGCGGGGGTCAGTGTCAGAAAAATATATCTACCCAGCCCATTCTAAACTGAATCTTGTATATTCACCCCTGACCAGGATGACTTGTTGTAGCTGATTTAACAAAATAAAACTCTAAACTGGCTGGCTCTGATTTGAATTCATATTGAATAAGAAATGCCAAAATATTGACTGAATTGGGAAATCAAGAAAATATTCTGGAGGGAAGCCCTGGCAAACCAGGTCCATATTATTGTCAAAAAACCCTACATGAATATGTTTATAGAATCATCAACAGTTAAGTGAATCCTGGAGGCGTATTTATCTTACTAAAAGGTTCTTACCTGTATTTTAGAAACATTGTGTTTCAATAACAACTGTCCCCAGAGATGGAATAGAAAACTCTGCTAAAAATATATTTCTAGGAAGAGTTTGCTAGCGTATCTGCTAGCATATCTGTTAATGATTGAATTGATGATCTAAGGTTGATAGCTTGAACGAATGCAATCAAGAGACAGATTGGTACCCTGGATATGACCTCCAGTGTTAAAATCACTTTCTTTCTCTCATACAGATCTTTAATTTGATTGTTTTTAGGAGCATAAGCAGCAGGGGATTCTTCAGAATATAGAAAATTTACAGAACCAAGGTTTGGTTACAACATGGTTTGTATATTTGCAAATTCAATCACAACATGACAAGGATGGTAGACTATTTGGTTTTTACCAAAACCCGACCCAGTTAGATAAAATACTATTGGAGAAAGATGTATAATTGATTGGGACTATATACAGTTACCTTCTAGAGTATAATCTCATGGAGGAACAAGTCAAGCACACAATGATTGTTTGGGCAAAGAGTTTTGGTTATAATATAGATCAGTGACTGATGAATGCTAGGAATATGCAATCTAAAAAGGGCGGTATATGAATATAAATAAATAAATAAATAAATAAATAAATAAATAAATAAATAAATAAAATAAAATAATAATAATCCACTGCAGGCTTCTCCAACTTGGTTCTGCCCAGAATTCCAAAGATGAGCACTGGTAGGGTCAGGAATGCTGTTGAGTCTTTGTCCCTGAAAAAGGGTGCCAAAGTGGATACCCCAACACATCTACAGCAGAAAACCTGTACTGAGCATGTGCAGTTGGTTACCAGGCAATGCATGCAACTTGGAGGGTCTCCAGCCAATAGAGGCAAAGCATGCAAATCGGGTAAAGAACGCTGGGAATTGTAGGAACAATGGCTGGGGGAGGCAATGGCCTTTGTTGCCCAGACATCTCCCCTCCATCCTGGCCAAGGCTCAGAGGGTTTGGACCCACTGGAGCCAACTGAGAATGTGGGAGGCAGCGGGAAGCAGTGGAGGAGGCAGCAGGATGAGTAAGCCAGGCCCCACTATACCCGGGTGAAGCCAGGTCATCTGCTAGTATTATATTAAAATCCTGATGCCTGATCATCTTCTGTTGCTGGAATAACATTGTTCCCATTATCCTAATTCTAGAGTGGGGAGAAGAAGGGAAAGGAGGGGGCCTATCTAGAGATGTAGTCTGACTATAGGAAACGCCTCACAAAGTGCCGACCCCTACTCTAGTATTTACAAAGAAAGTTCTGGGGAACAATAGAAACACTGAACACTGAAGAATATGTTGGCTACAGATAGTGTCACACTCAGTTTGCCACTCTTGTATTTCTATGGCATTTTCCAGAGTTTACAACAGACATTACATGGCATCTGAAAACAATTTTAAAAAAGAAAAAAGCAAGCATCTTGAACCATTAGCAAAAACTTTCAAGGAAATGTTATGTTTGAATGAAATAACGTGGAGAGAGAATTAAACTGTACAAGGACAAGGAAAGGTGTTGCGAAAGAAACAGCTTATAAAGATAAGAGATAAATTAAGCATACTTGACAAGCTGTTTTACAGAGAGAAGAGAATTATTGCATCACAAAATCTAAGTAAAGAAATACTGAACAACAGGTGCATGATCAACTGTGAATTAAACTATGTAAGAGGAGGCTGCTAGAACCTATTTTCTTGGCCAAGCATCTGCATTCAAATGGAAGGTTTTATGTCAGCATGTATAAAACAGCATATCTTAAGAAATAAAATCTAAGAAGAAATGGTTATCCTCTGGTTAGTCTTTGGGGATGCATAAAGCTAATTAACATAGGACCCCAATACGATATTCAGTTGGATTAATTACGCAGTTCCCTAGGGTGGGAACAGCAAGGTCTGCAGCGTACAGAAGAACTTTTGATCATGTCACATACAAAATGAATGTAGATGCCTATCTACCAACATGAGATTCAGAGCAATTACTTTATATGACATTAAAATTCCATAAAGAACAAATAGGATTCTTATTCTACCAAAAGCCAAAGGGATTTTAGAGACCAATTCCAATGACTGCTTCAGTAGGCAGGGTGAAAAGAAAATCGATTAGTGGATAGATCGAAGTCATAGGATGGATGGAACGTATTGGAGAAGTGGCATTTTAAATCAAGTGGTTAGACTACAAGAACCTCCACCCCACATTACTTCTACAATTCTCTATTCTGTGATGATTCAGCAGATTCCACAAAATTATATGATAGCAAAATGTTGAGTAGTTAGATGCTTAAAGGAGAAGCAGCCCTTAAAATTGGGCAATTTAATTAATAACCTCTAGTTTGGGAGGGAACATTCATAGAAGTAACTATTATTAGAGGAATAAAGGATTCTGTTATGCACAGTAAGGAAGAATAAGAGTATATGTGCACAGTTTTTATCAATTGGGATGCTGTTGTCATGAGGCATAGCCAATTGTTCTAAAGCTGTTTTCGAGACAAGAAATTTAGATGAAATCTTTTTCAATAATAAGGAAATTAAAGCTTTACATTATGTAATTATTATATTTATATAGCTATCACAAAAAAAAGTGACTCTAGCCATCCAAGTCTTGGGGTAATATCCTTTGGTAAATAACTATTTTCTTATACTTCATGTAGGAATACTTGTACTAGCTCATGGAAGTTGCACTTTAGTTATCTGTAGCAATCTCTATATATAAAACAGAAGTGTGGTGAGACATGTGTGTGTGTATGTACTTTACAAGGAGCAACCAACCTCACCCAAACTTGGCACCCTGGAGTTGCAGGATCAACATGGGGTGGTGGTGGTGGTGGTGGTTACAAAAGCCTTTGAGCAGTTCCCCCCCAAAAAGGGGGGCTGAAGTGGACATTTCACTGCCCCACAGACATTTCACTGCATATATGCAGATAGTTACCAGGCAAGGCATGCAAATCAGAGGGTCTCCAGCCAATAGAGGTAAGGCATGCAAACTGGGCAAAGAATGCTGGGAATTGTACACTGCAGCATTGTCATAAATACCCAGGTGAAGCCAGGTTTTCAGATAGTGCATATATAATAACAGCAGAAAAAGTTGATGAATACATGCAAGTTAATTATGAATGAAATATAAATGCTAGAAAACATGAACCGTTGTCAGTTAGGTTGCTATGGGTACATATGAAAGTGGAATCAATTAATACTTGGAATACTTGGAATCAGTTAATACTTGTATATATATTAGTGAATGGGGATACAGGAAGTCTTCAACTTACAAAGGTTCTTTTAGTGACTGTTCAAGGTTACGATGGCACTGAAAAAAGTTTTTCACACTTATAACTATTGCAGCATCCCCATGGTCACCTGATCAAAATTCAGGTGCTTGGCAACTGACTTACGTAGCTTGCAGTGTCTTGGGGTCATATGATCATTTTTTTGTTGGTGACCTTCTGACAAGCAAAATCAACGGAGGAGCCAAATTCACATACCACCATGTTACTAACTTAGCAAATGCCATAAAATCCCATGGCTTAACAACAGGGCCAAGGAAGACTATAAAATGGAGCAAAACTCATTTAACTTAGCAATGGAAATTTTGGGCTCAATTATGGTCATAAGTTGAGGACTTACCTGTAATGAAGAGAAATAAATTTCAGAAAGAATTGCCTAATGGATGCAATTCAGGGGGAAAATGATTCAGTTGGGTTATGTGAATGGACTGGTGGGAATAAAAAATGGATATTTTGTCAGTATCTTAGGGAAGAGTCTTGAATATGTGGTTTAAGCATAAAGAAACTCATATGTATAAGCGGAGAAAGAATGACTCAAAAGACTAAAGTGTTTCACTTGCATTGTTCAACATGAAATATTGAAACTTTTAGTGAGCAATGCACAAGTGATGACAAGTTCTGAATGTGGGACAGGCCACACTCAAAAGCAGATATTGTGGTATTTCTTTTTCTTACCATATACCATAATTTCTTTGCTTTGAATTTTTTTTTCTTCTGCACTTTGCACAACATTGGTTGCCCATAAAGGAAATGGTGGTATGAATATGTGTGAATGTATATATTTTCTTTCGATTTCCATACAAACTTTCTTTTCTCCAGATCATCTTCAAGTATCTTTTTTTTTTTTTCCAAAAGAAAGAAAATTCTCACACAGTGTTTAAAGTAATTGACACTAACAAAATAGATATATTTTCAAGGAATCTTTAAATTTCTCCAGTTTCATTTTGAAACAGTGTTTCTTGAGCATGTTGTTAACTAAGGAACATTGTTTCACACCAGTATTTCTGCTGCAACACTTTTGGGCAATTGGTTTGGCTTAAATTACACCCTGAATTGGTCTTTCAGCTGATGACCTCTAGGTGTGTTAGGCAATAATGGACATCCTGGTTGGAAATTATGGAATTGTTCTGAACAGCAGCTTGAGAGAGGCTGATGGAAATGTCTTTGTTCCAATTTAATCCACTCAAGATCCCAAAATCTATGTCCTGGAAGAGATGGTCCTGCTTTGAATCAGTTTGCGATCCACTTCCTGGATTACCAGAAAGCAGAAGGAACTTGAAGGGTAATATCCTGTCAGATTTTGCTACTTCTCCAGTAGAAAAGCTAAGACTTCAAAAGTGGACATTTTTGGGTTTGCTGAGGGCATTTGGGAGAAGCATTTTTGGAAGGAAGGCACACTTAGCTCTTGTACAAATGGCAACTACTGTTGAATTGTTTTTTCTCTGAAGAATTTGGTCCACCCAAAAATTCTGCTAAAATCAACAAATGTTTGCTTCTGGAATCAGATGTGATTAGTGTCATGCCTCAGATTGCTATAGATAATCCTCGACTTACAACCACAATTGAGCCCCAAATTTCTGTTGTTAAGTGAGTTTTGCCCCCATTTTATGACCTTTCTTGCCACAGTTGTGAAGTGAATCTCTGCAGTTGATAAGTTAGTAACCCGGTTGTTAAGTGAATCTGGCTTCCCCATTGACTTTGCTTGTGAGCAGGTCACAAAAAGTGTTCACATGATCTCAGGACATTGAAACCATCATGAATATGAACCAGTTGCCAAGCATCTGAATTTTGATCACATGATCATGGGAATGTGCAAAGGTTATAAATGTGAGAAACAGTCATTAAGTCACATTATTCAGTGCCATTGTAACTTTGAAGAGTCACTAAATGAATTGTTCTAAGTTGAGGACTACCTGTGGATTGTTAACAGATGGAACAAATCATATCTGCCTTGATTCATGTATAGCTAACACATCTTCTCAATTTTTATTGTGTTTGCATGGCACAATGAACCTTAAGCTAACCAAACGTATTTTAGCCAGCTTTGGTTTACAGATCTAACTCATCTGAGTAATTTGTAGTTTATTGTGTCACCAAACCACAAAAATTGTTTAGTTCCACAAATCTTGGTTACGTTAATATGGATAAATGTGCCACATGAACCCAGCCATGCTTGCAGAAGCTTATGAAACAAAACTATGCAGTTAGGTACAGTCTGAGCTTGACATATTGTTTCTTCATTCTTACTTGTCAGTTATTAAAACAAGCATTTACTGGACGTTGATAGTCTTGAAATCTTGGATTTGCAAATGCCAACTGAATTTGTGGATTGAGTAACTACATACGTCCATACAAAACATCACAGCATGGTGCAATCTGGGAGCAATCGGGTTATGGGTGAACTTTGTACAGGGTTTGCACAGAAGCAGAATGTCAATATGACTATAGATGGAAACATGACATATGTTTATTGTCTTTTGATACTGGAAGTGGTTGTTTGTGTTTTCGTGTTTCTTGAACTGAATTCTTGGGAGAGTGTCAGATGGCTTTCCATTTTAATTCTACAGTCATAGTACTGGAAAGTCTGAGGAATAAATAATGAGGTAAAGGTTGCAGCAATAAGGATCTATTTATGTTCAGATCATAATATACCAGAAGTAAATAACGAAAAACTGGGAGAAAAGGTTTTCCTGCAGCCCAGGTGATTGATGATTATTGCATGATCTTAAAAGATCATTTACTTTAAGCAATTTTCTCCCAGTGTGAAACTGGAAGTGAGCCAGAGAGGAAGAAAATTGCTAAATGCTGTAAAGTGGGGGAAGGTGGGTGGATTTTACCTGTTACTTTTGGCGTGAGAGTAAATCTTACGCCACTTTGTACAATACCTCACTGCCTGTAATCAAGGCAGATGTTGTTCTACCAGTGCTGCATTGTCATAATAATAATTATTATTAATTTTAAGAATCAGGATGAAAGATAGGAATATTACATCCTACATTTTCTCAAATTATCCATACAATGAATTGAATATACATTAAATCAGGTGAAAATTTTGCCCCCATATGGAGTTCCAGTTAGAATGGTTTGCAGTGATTTGGTTGCAGTAAAGAATTTCCATAATCCAGGTGTGACAACTTGGCATCTCTGGGAATTAGAAACTGTTCCAAAGATCATGTCAGGCATGAAAGACCAGATCCATACACGAAGGTTCAGTTAAGCTTCCACCCTTCTGAGGTCGGTAAAATGAGGGCCAAGATTGTTGGGGGCAATATGCTGACTCTGTAAACTGCATAGAGAGGGCTATAAAGCACTCTGAAGCAGTATATAAGACTAAATGCTATTGGTATGCTGATTTATTGTTAAAAGCCTACGCACAGGAATCTTCTCAATTGGCATCATTTTTTTTTTTTTTTAAAAGAGTTAAATAAAGGTCAATGGCCGTCAGGGTGAGGGTTAGATTTAGTTTTCTCATGGCTATGTAGGGACTCCAGATCACTCCCCTTTTTCACTCTGCCCCCATATTTTGCCATCACTTCTCAGAGACATTGTATATTTTTATTCCTGCTTCTGTGAATCAAAAACTTTATTTTGCCTTTGGGGGCATTTTTGTGACTACCTTTCAAAATGTATTGGTGGTATGCTTGAGTTTCTATTCTTGTTCATTTTATTCTCAATCATTACTGGTTTCAATGCACAATGGTGCTAATGCTGCCCATAGACTACATCTTTTTGTAAACAAAAAATAAATAAATAAAAGACCACACATGAAAACAAATATACTTTCATCTGAGATGGAGCACAAGATGCCATATGCTTTCCCTTGTTAGTCATATTTTAGATTTCACAGGGTAAAGACAAGATTTTTTTTTTGTAGCTATTGATAATATTATAGAAGAAATAGCTTTTCCTGAAAGAAAATTAAACTGTTTGATGGAACTTAAAAACAAAACTTCCAGAAGTTTTGTTTGCCTCTTTGCTTGTCATAAAGAATTATGGGTGAATTATGAACCTGTTATTGCAGTGAAATCTTCCAGTTTCTCAATGTGGTTAATTCCTTTCCTGGCACTCTGTACCAGTGAAATGGCTAGTTTTCAGCTGTAGCAGAAACCAAGATGCTCTGATGGAGCAGGAGATAATATGAAAGAAGAAGGAATAGTTTCATCCAAGAAATGAATAATTTATCGTGGGACCTTCTTATAAAAAATTAAAATCTAAACACAACACATTTTTCAATCCAGGAAGAAGCAGAGGGTTTATTCTGCATGTTCAAGGTTTTGCATCCAATGGTATCAGAGCTGTTGCCTTATGCAACTTCATGTAAAGTAATTGAACTCATACTGGCTGATGCAACAAACATGACATTCCAGAAACAGGGAAGAAAAAGGAAACACATACTTGATGATTTCACTTCTATTTTCCCGGCCTGCTTTTTATCTATAACTTTCATTAATTGTTTAACAACAACAAACTAAATAAAAACAGAAAAAAAAGTGAAAAAGAAAGATCAGAAAAAGCTAAAGGTGCAATTAAAAAAAAGGGAAATATAAGAAAATAGAAAGTAGGACTTCATCCATTTCTATTTAAAAATCCCACAATATTTTACTCTGCTAATTTTTTATTATATTTTCAACTATACGTTCCCACCATTTTTTCATTATTGGCAAATGATAATTTTGCAAGTGTAAAATGCAGTACAGGTAGTTCTCAAATTATAACCTTTCATCTAGTGACCATTCGAAGTTACAGTAGCATGGAAAAAAGGGACTTATGACCATTTGTCACACTTAGGATCGTTGCAGCATTCCCCTGGTCAAGGGATTGAAATTCAGACACTTGGTACTTGACTCATATTTAGGACAGTTACAGTGTCGCAGGGTCATGCAATCCCTTCTGTGACTGTGTTTCTAACTCAACTGCCAGCAGTTCAGCAGTTCAAGTCTCACTGGCTCATGGTTGAATATGCTGACTCTGTAAACTGCTTAGAAGGGTTATAAAGCACTGTGAAGCAGTATATAAATCTAAGTGCTATTGCCATTACTTTTAATTGCATTGATTCACTTAACAACTGTTGAAGGAAGGTTGTAAGGTGGGACAAAACTCACTTAACACCTGTTTCATTTAGTGACAGAAATTTTGGGCTCAATTGTGGTCACAATTCAAAGACTACCTATACAAATTACATGAATTATTTTGACAACTATGTTATGCCATTGTTTCTAATCAATTTGTGTGGTCTTCTTGCAAGAGCTGAATGTATCATCTACAGTGTCTTTTGCTTCTTTGCACAATGTGTGCTTTGAATCGCTTGATGATTTTTCCAGTTCTGGCCTTGATTGCATTAGTTTGTATGTTTTATTACATTATTTTGATATTCATGTTTTGCTTCCTGTACATTCAATAAATTCCAATTTTTAATTTGCCTCAGTGCTTGTTCTTGGCTGTCTTTTACATAATCAGTCAAAACATGTTTTCCTTCTTTGACAGTTGGTTTACCTTGAAGTAAATTTCTGCCTCCATTTCCCAAGCTTTTGGAGGCCACTGTGTAGGATCCCAAAGGCATTTGTAAAGCATTTATTATTATTCTGAATAACATTCTAACTTTATAACACAAGGCCAGACTTTTGTATGACTTGCATGAGACAGAAACAGTATGTACACATCAGAATTTAGCCGGGCAGTTACTTACATGGGGGAATCCCTTGTCCTGCAGATAACACTGGAATTTTAAATAGTAATAGCTCTAACCATTTCGACAAAGGCCAAACATCCCTGGTCCAGCAACATTTTGAGAAAGACAGATACTGTTCCTTCCTCCTTTGTGAATGCAAGTATAAACTGTTGGTGTAAAGTTTAGCAAATACCCTAGATTACTGTATATACTCAATTATAAGCCGAGTTTTTCAGCCCTGAAAATGAGCTGAAAAAGTCACCCTCAGCTTATACTCGGAGCAGTGCTGCTGCCCCCCCTGGATTGTTGGAAAACACAAAGTGGAGATTTACCTGAAAAATTGGCCCTGCGCCTCCTCCTTGCCTCCGTCCTGCCTGCCCCCCACCTGGAATCCTGTTTTCAAGAGCGCCGACTCCCAGCTGGGTGTCAATAAGGAACAGCAGCAACCAGCCTGGCCTCCATGCAGTGCATTTTTGTGTGATCCCAACGGCTGGGATCACGCAAAAACACCAGGAGCAGAAGCAGGGGGAGCTGACTTC
>JANHFR010003911.1:360388-374261 GCA_032468015.1 Mimophis mahfalensis
AATCTGGGTCCTCAATTTACCTACCTCGGAAGGATGGAAGGCTGAGTCAACCTTGAGCCTGGCGAGATTCGAACATGTCTTAATTAGAGGCTAGCTGACTGTTAGGCTAATTCCTTACAGCCTGCTCCACCAAGGTCTTCTTAACAACTGCCTCTCAGTTATGGCCATAGGTTGTAGGAGTAGCTGTACTTACAAGATCATATATATGAGCCTCATTGGCGCAATGGTTAGAGCAGGGGTAAGCGGAGCGGTAAGCTCCACTGCCTCCACCTGCAGCCAACACTGAATGACAGAGCGATTCAGAAGCTGGCTTGGCTTGCCTGGCTTGTGCACGTGCAGGCATGCGGCTTCTGAAGCAGACGGAACGCGCTGTTCCC
This sequence comes from Mimophis mahfalensis, assembly GCA_032468015.1. NCBI lineage: Eukaryota > Metazoa > Chordata > Lepidosauria > Squamata > Mimophis > Mimophis mahfalensis. Next base: position 360,766 of record JANHFR010003911.1, read on the forward strand.
ATCTATTCTGCTCTATTTCTCTGGGCTCCATGGAGGCTGCAGAGCCCAGAGAAAGTCTTCCACATTGCTTCCTAGAGCAGAAATAGATGGGAAGAGCACATTCCCTCAGCTTCAAAAGCAGAGCTCTGCTACCAGTAGGATACCACTACTGGATGTAAGGCACTATGAAGTGGTATATAAGTCTAAGTGCTATTGCTATATTTGTCTATCAGAATTAGTCCACACTGTGTGCTGTTCTGGAGAACATCTATTCCAAGTCCCCACTCAACATGAGCATAGGGTCTTGTGGAAGAACACCTTGCCATTGAGGTAAGAGAAGCCCTAACCTTGCTTCCATTTCTCAAATAAGTAAAAACTGTCTTTTCTTTTTGAGACAATGGGAACCCAGATGTTTTTTGTCATTTTTATTTGTATTTGATGTTTATTTTGTAAACTGCTTTTGTTTACAAACTGCTTTTGTAAACTGCTCTTAGTCGTGAGAAGTTAAGTAGCATAGAAATGTGATAATAAATAAGAGACACTGCTACCAGGCTAATAATGATGTCACCAACTGGTATCATTTTGTGTAAAAAAAAAAAATAGTGGCTGAGATTCACTCCCCCTTGAACTTCATTATTGGGGTTGATCAATATAATGAAATAGTGATAGCCACTTATCCACTTGCTCTGGATTCTCTGGATCTTGTGAATGTCAAAATTTAATCAGGGTGAGTAGGACAGTCTCTATTCTAACTCCTGGGTGATTAATTCCATCAATCAAGGGCTGACATGATGAGTAATGGCATTTAAGTGAACATTATTCACCTCAAATACTAAGAATAAATAAATAATGCACATAGCTGTAACTTTTTATTCTTCTCAAGGCCCAAGGAAGAAGAAGAAGTCATGGCACATGGAAACAACAAAGAAAATAAATACAACGGATCAATGGAAGCCTAGACTTCATTCTCTTTCCAGACAGAAGGAAAGCAATTGTTTGGGAAAGTAATGTACAGTATTTGCCTACCATACACAGACATGACTAACTTTGGCATGACTGTGTACTGTAGTTCAGGTAAGAATGGCAAATGATGCTGTTGTCATAAACATGGCTTAGAGCTCCACATAAGGGAGGAAGAAATGTGACTTATTCAGGAAGTCTTGTCTTCCGGGGCTGAGGGGAGGTGTACCAATTATCAGAATGAACACAGATGCATCATTTCTGAACTCCTAAAAAACAGTAATACAAATGTACCCTTACAAACTAAAGTCATAAATGAATGAAAATAACTTTGTACTTTATACTTATTGACTTTGAAAAAAAAAAAGAAGACAGAGCATATCCCAAAATTTCAAATAATTTATGTATGGGGATGCTGTTTCCCAGGTCATCCGCCTTGATATGTTAGGCAAAGTGAATGGTCAGGCCCACATTTATTTCTGGATGGAAGACCAAAATCCAGTAAGATCTTCAGAGAGGAACATGTCCTTATGATGCTTGGAGTATTTCTACATGCATTTAAAGGAGAATCCAATGCACATAATGACTACTTACCTCATATTTATTTTTTAAAACTCCCAGATTTAAGTTGTGAAGAAAATTTTGACTTAGGTGAAGGCAACCATCTCCACCTGCATTGCAGGGAACAAAGTTGGTTTTTGTTTTTGTTTCCTCTAACACATATATCCCACAATGCAACTGTTGTGAAATGGTGTATACTATTGATAAAAGGGAAAACTCCTATGCTTAAACAAAATTCTACAATTTGTATACAGCACAGCCAAGATTTGATTTGAATTTGTGATTCAGTTTACATCTGCAATTCAATTTAAAAGGTCAAGTCAGTTTGATTAGAAATTTGAATTCAAATTGAATCAATGCCAAGGTTTGAGTTGGTATAAATTCATTTTTGCATGTGCAAAAGTCCATTTCATTTTCAAATCAGCATTAAGACACCTGGCTAGATTCAGATCCTTAATTTAATTTGATGCCCCAATTTTAAGATTTTATTTCAATATTCAAAGTGGTGAGTCAATCAAATCAATTTATGACAGCTCCACACAGCTCTAGTTTGAAGATTGATCATGTGTCATCAAGTCATTGCCAACTCTTAGTGACCACATAGATTGCATAAATAGCCATAATGATCTGTCCCTCATCTGATTTTTCAGGTCATTCTCTTCTTTTCACCTTTCCCAGAATTAGAGCTTTCTCTATGGAGTTAGGTCTTTGTACAATGTGCCCAAAATAGGATAATTTGACTCAGTTCATTTGTCCCTCAAGAACTCTGGATTAGTCTGATGATCTGTTAGTTTGTTTTCTTGACTGTCCATGATATTTTCATGTATTTCCTAAAAATTATCATGACATAATGCTTCTATAAACTAAGAATCAACAAGAAATTGACCTACTTTTAGTCTTTTAGACTAAAAGAATACTTTTAGTATATTCTTCACAAGCGTATCTTTCATATTGTTTAAATCTATTGGACTACTCTTTCTTCACTGTGCGTGTATTATCCAAAGCACATCCTGGATACGGGCACACGGCACAGGAACATCTCCCTTGAAGTAACTGCATTAAAAACTACCTCTGTTTTCCCCCCTGGTGGCCTGCCAGTATCCAAGCACTAGTACTTATGTAGGAGGTGGTTACAGTTAATCTATGTGACATTAGTCATCTAAATGAGTATCTGTGAGACTGAGTGCTTACAGTTATGAGGTAAAAGAGTCTGCAGGCCCGCACTGCAAAAGGTGGGAATTCACAGCTTGGGCAACACAGCTGCACACAATACTACACTATGCATGCCAATGTCTCCCAAACAGCCTCAAAGAGGAAGATAACAATCTACCTCTCGCATTTTCCCTATTTCATTTGATGGAATGGAGGTATCTATTCAGTGTACAGTGAGTCAGATAAATGACATGTCCCTGTCTTTGACTAGACTGCTTGTTTTGCTAAAAACAACCAATTTTACAGTGATTTCTTAAAGCAGGCATCCCAACCCTTCAGACAGAAGGCCAAACATGACAGTAGAATGGCAGGTTGTGTTCTCAAATAAAAACAGTAGGAGGAACCAGGATTAATTTAATTATGTTTAATTGAATCATAGTTCTCATCTGTCTAATTGTGTTTTCCATGCTGTTGCATTAAAAAAAAATGTTTTAAAAAATCAGCAATGTTTGGAGGAATTGTGTAAGATACAGCATAAGCAGTCATGGAACCACACATCTTTCAGATGTACCTGAACTTACATGAACAAGATCTTACTGCATATCATCAGGGCCACCACTTCATGCATCTCCTCTTAGATAAGTAGCTAAGGTTGCAATAATTTACTATATTCCTAAATATAATAATGAACGGAATCGACATTGTTTCAAAGAAGATTTGTATAATACTGCATGAGTTTAAAACTAGCCTCCATCACCAACTCATTCGATGGATTTCCATATCGGTTTCTATTCTAGAAGAAATATTGCAAGAGTTACACTGTGTTTCATCTAAGATGCTAGGCTAGAAACCAGAAGACTGTGAGTTCTAGTCCTTCCTTAGGCATGAATGTCCATCCACTTCACAGAGTTGTTGTGATGGTGATTATAGAAGAGGAAGGAGTATTAAGTATTCACCACTTAGTTTTTAAAAAATATATAATGAAAGTGGGATTATAGCTAGATAGATAGACATGCAATTATGAGAATAATTGTCTTGTCACAGCTCTATTCAGTTTAGGAAGAGGAAATTGAAGATACAAGTCAAATCCCATGCAATAGACTAATTGGCTAATTCTACATAGAACTAGACAAATGAAGTTAAGAAAGGGGTTTTATATCAACCGTTCATCAGTTTACCTCAGTATCCTCATCTATACCATAATAATATTTTCTTTTTATCTTTGGCACCAGTGCTATTGACTGACATAAGAGTTTCAGGAGCAATTGGTATAAATATTACCAGGTGCACCCAATGGAATTATTTCAGATGTGCAAAGTGTAAAACACCTGATTGACTCTACAGTTTACCAATGTACATAATGGGGTTTGCAATTTCAAGTATGTCTTTGTATGGAAATATTTTGTGAGTTTGTTCCTTCTCTACTGCGCTCTAGATGGCATTATGATGCTGAAACCAGTGATTTGCTACATATTATAATCTTTCTAGGAGATTATAATGCATAAATAGTAAAAGAAAATGAAAAATCTGGAAGCTCTATTATTTCTAGTCCAATTGGGAACACAGCAAAATAGATAATAAAACACCTTGCATCCAAGATATTCTATGTCATCTAACTTTCAGAAATCTAAGATACACATTCTAAATATAGAATATAAAATCTCAGTTGTCATTAAAATTATAGTGCTATTTAACATTTGGGTGTATCTCAGTATGTGGCATACAGAGGTTGGCCTGGCAAAGTCATTTTTTTAAATTTTACTTTCAGTGAAATTTAGAAAAACAGGGAAACACATTTGACTTGCATAAACTGAAACTTAAACTAGAGAACCTTGAATAGCAAGATCATTTTCTGGGCTATTTACCAGAGTTTATACTTAGACCAGGGAAATTTCTGTTTCTGCTATGATCTCATCATCTTATACCACTTTGTTCAGTTTGGGTAAGAAGTGTTCTGAATTTTCTCTCTTCCCCTCAGGGCAAAATTGTTCTTAAGTAGCCTGGTAGTGACAGGAGAAGGGTGGAGATATCTCTGTTGGATCTACTAGCTGAAACCATCCAGATGAATAGCTTTTCTTTCTTCCCTCCATATACTTTAGAAGAAGATGACTCTTAAAGAGAACAGTGATGGGCAAGGCTGGGAGCTTAGATATTTGGTGAGTGTCCTGGCACTGTTGCCTCTCTGGATATACAAAAACAAGGATATTGCCAAGAGTCTGTTATAAGCCTGAAGATGTTTCTATTTTCAGGTGTCCTCTTTATAAAATATGACTGCCACTTGAATCTTCTGCATAATACTAATTTTTTTCTTGTTGGCTCTGCACTTGAGAAAAAAGCTTGAAATAAGAACAGCTTGAGAAGACAGCTGACTGATAAATGGGTTGCTAGTCCGCAGTGGTAAAGCAGATGAACTTCTATCTTTCCTTGCATTTTTTAATGATAAACACTGTATCCTTGGTGACACTTGTAATAATTAGGGAAATGTAAATGATTGGCAGAAAGGAGCCTCGCTGCCTCCAAGCATTACAGATCCCATGGTATACATAATGACAAGTAAAGACTACATTTCCCAGCTAAGAATTTCAATTATGCATGCCTTTGAGTCAAGTTGGACTAGTCCTGGCAGTTTTTTTGGCAACATTTCAGAAATGGTTTGTTGTTGCCTGCTTCTTAGGGGTAAGGGAGAGTGACTGGCCCAAGGTCTGTTAGCTGGCTTTGTGCCTAAGATGAGAGCACAGTCTTGTAGTTTCTGGTTTGGTGCCTTAAGGGTCAAGACAGGGGTGTCAAACTCGATTTCATTGAGGGCTACATCAGTGTTGTGTTTGATTTTGGGGGGCTGGGGTGGGTGTGGCCAAGGTGGGCATGGCCAGCTTGACAACCACTCATTTCAGGAGGCACATGTGGTGGCCTGAGCCTCATACCAAAGCAGTATAAAGTGGTACTAATCCTGTGATCTTCATAATATGCCTCTTTTAATGCACCCAAGGACTGTATTGGTTTTGTTTTTTTTTTTTGTTTTTTTTGGCAGCTGCAGCACCCAGCTGGCTCATACTTAAGTGGTTGTCCACTAGAACAGCTGATTCCTCCCACAGTTACTGCTGTTGAGCCAGGCGTCACCGATTCTGTACCTGTACATTTGGCAACAAGTGAAGTAAAATTTTCTCTCCTAAAACAGTGCAATAATAATTAAGCAATGGTCAATAAGCAGAAATGGAAATCTGAAGGTCCTGGAGAAGAAGGACTTGGAAGTACAAAGACGAGTAATCAGCACAGGTGGTCCCTGATTTATGTTTATAATAGAACCTGCCATCATTGTTGTAAGTTGTGTAAATTGGATCATCCATGTGGTTGATCTGATTTTATTATCTTTTTTGCAGCAGTCATTAAGCAAACACGAAAGTCATTAAGTGAACCATCACTATGGGCCAGTTTTGCCAAAAACCAAAAGCAACTGCTGGTTTTTGACAAAAAATGTAATAAAACCCAGCCACTTACTTACTATGGGATGCTGCAAACAACTGTAAATGCAGGTAGGCTGTGGAGAAATGGGGAGGTGGCTATTGGAACTTGAGAACCAGACTGTAAGTATATCAGGGAGGTCCATCATAACTTCAAACAGTCACTAAGTGTTCAGTCATAAGTGAAGGATTAGCAATAGTATTTATGCTTATATACTACCCGCTAGTGCTTTATAACACTCTCTGGGCAGTTTTACAATGTCAGCATTATTTGCGTATTGCTCCCAACAATCTGGATCCCCATTTTATCAACCTCAGAAGGATGAATGGCTGAGTCAACCCTGAGCCCCATCAGGATCAAATTCCATGCTGAGGGCAGAGTTTGCCTGCAATACTGCATTTTACCACTGTGCCATCACATTACTCTGAGGAAAAGCATAGTTACTGAAACAGAAGTACTTTGTAATTTTTAATAAGCACTTTGTAATATTGCAATGCGCTTATTGTTATAAAATTATAAAATTTAGTCATCTGCTGTATAATAAATATTACTAAAATATGTGATGTATTAGAAATAGCAGATGTCTGTGGATGCTGAACACTGATTATAAATTTTAACCAATCTGCTGATATCCAAAACACCAAAGAAAGAATGTGAAAATGTATAGAAAATCTGTTTTAGGTCTTGGACCTATATCATCAGCTCTCTGAAGAACAGTCATTCATAGCTGGCTCTGAAAAGATCTAAACTCAGTACTGGTGAAAAATTACTGGTTGAAAGAATACAGCAGAAAAATGCTTTCATTTATTCAACAATCAGGAGACATGTCATGCAATAATACCATTGGTCTGACAACAGACTCTGTCATGGCCTCTTAATATTGCATTGTCTTATTAGAAATGAGACTTGATGAAAATTATACTGTGTGCACAATATTAAAACTATTCCTGACATATCTCAGCAGTGTCTTTTTTAAAAAAAGAAATTCAGGTTGCTTTTTAAAGTCAACACCTCAACAGCTTGCTAAGAAACATAAATATTTCCAAATGCTCTCTCCGACTAAGAGAGAGAGAAAAAAATTGGTTTCACTCTATCGAGAACGGTTTACATCTGATGATACAGCTTTTTGGAAATTGACCATTTCAGAATACCAAGGCCATTCTAGAGCAGCTAATGTAGTCATTAGTATGGATTTGTTAACAAAATTTGTTATTTTCATTTTTTATTGAGTAACTTCCTTGGTAATTAGAGGAAGGCTTTGGATATTAAATAACTTTCCCATTTGACAAAATATCCTGATTAGCAAGTTAGTTAAGTATGGTCTAGATGGCCTACTTGCTGATTTTTACAGTTGGTTTGAAAACTGTTTTCAATCATCAGCGGTTTCTCATTAAATTGGAGTAAGTTGTCAAATGAGCGGCTACAATATTTGGCCATGGGTGCTGTTTATTTTAATATTTTCATTAAGTACTTGGAGGGTGAAATGCTTAAAAGCATTAATTGCTTTTTCCATTGTTTAATTTCATTAAATACTTGGTAGAGGAAATGCTTATAAGTTTGCAGATGGCATAACTTTGATATAGCTGACACCCTAGAAGCCCAAAATAAAACATTAAAGTGAACTTGAGAGGTTAGGGAGAGAGGCAGAAAAAATGTTTATTTATAAAAACAGAAAATAAAATGCCTGGACCCAGGATAGCAACAGCAGTAGCACTTAGACATATACTGCTTTACGGTGCTTCACAACTGTCTCTAAGCACTTTACAGAGTCAGATTGCCCCAACAATTTGGGCCTCATTTTACCCACCTCAGTAGGATGGAAGGCAGAATTGTCTGTGAGCTTTGTGAGATTTGACAGAGAAACTTGAAAAATTTGGACTTAATCGATTATAATCTGAATAAGAATCAGCATGGTAACATGGCCATTAAAAAGACAAATACAGTTTTATGCTGCATCAGTTATAGCACTGTATAGAGCAGTTCTACACTGCAGCCTAAGCTGCTTATCTCCTATGATATTCATGATATTCATGCTGTTACTTAAGCCTATTTCACAAATTCTACTCTGGATTGCAGTGGGTAGGAAATAGTCCTGGACTGATGTGTAATCACCACCATGCCCATTCAAGATCTGACTGGCCATCCCCCTATCTCTAATCCTTCTCATCCATGCAGGGCTGGCTCCTCTGTGAACTGGTATTACCAGTGCTTGTCTTTTACTTTTAGGGATTGTTCCTTTCTTCCTTTCTTTTTCTTTGCACATATGAATGCATTTGTCCTTCACTCTTCCTTCCCAAATAAACAGATAGCAGCTAGACTCTAGAGGGTTTTTGCAAAGGTTCATCTTGTGCACCAGTTAGGTCTTTTTCCCAAAAGAGAGGTCCTTCAAACAGTCACTTATGCTCTGTTTACTTGCAACTGGACTATTGCAATGTGCTCTGCATGGTGCTACTCTTGAAGTAAATAAATAAATAAGATGATCCAGAAGCTACGGCTGATCTAAAATGGGGTCCATCTTCTCTAAAGTGCTTAAGACACCTTGGGTTAGAAAACAGTAGTTTTGAATTCAAGATGAAATTCAATTCAATTCAAAAGAGTAGTAGTTCAAATTGATTCAAAACAGTAGTTTTAAATTCAATATGGAAAACACAGGTGCAAAGTATATTTTCATTAAGCTGGGAATGTCTATGTATGGGGGGTTTGGGGGACAGCAATAATTCTGCATTCCAGTATCAAGGAAGCATTGATTGACTCATACTGGCAATGTGCCAAATAGAAAATTCAGATCTGCCAGTTTCCAAATATTTGATAGCTTTTTAAGAAAGGCTCAGAGAAATTGAGACAGGTTCTTTAAAAAAAAGCAATGGGGAAGACAAGAAAAAATTATAAAAAGTTATAGCGCATATTTGACATGGAACACCTGATTGAGCAAACCACTAAGTGTGCATATCACTATTTTCTCAGCTACTAACCCTAACTCCAACTTTTTACATGTTTACATATCAATGCCATAAGATAGACATCATACATCTCTTATTTCTGCACATTAATTTTATACGAATGACATTTTGTATTCTGAGCCATAGGCTCTGGACTTTCATTATACAGACACTTAATAACTAAATAAATGATTATGCTATCTAGATAGTTACTGTATGTAAGTATAAAAAACTAGAAAGGTAGTCCTGGCAGCTTTTAAAATGGGTTACCACTTTTGGCAATGGGGGAAAAACACAGCATTTCCCCCCTGGTACTTTTTCTGCTACTCCCAGCAAATTAATTATCTGTCTACAGCAACTCTACTTGTGATGCTGTGCACTAATGCCTGCTTTGTGTCTACCCTTAGGTATATAATTTCATGGAAGCCAGAACCTCAATTAGGCATTATTCAAACAGCTTGGATCTAGCTGTGCATTCCAAGCCATGCCCTGTGTGTTTAACATCTGCTGAATGATCACTGTCCATATGTTATGGGCACGAAAGAATGACATCTTGGTGATGGAAAACCCCCTAATTGCCACCTTTGCTTGCAAACCCCACCAGAGCTAAATGCTTAAGATGAGTGATTATTCAGAACCATGTTAGCAACCTTTTCAGTGAGCATGGTCTTAATTAATTTTCAAACATATTAATCATGTATTATATATGAAGCTCCATAATAATGTTGCACATAAAGGCATAGAATCTCACCAAGCATTGAAAATTCAACTGAACAATTTAAAAAGTCAGAGGGAGAATCAGCAGCTGAAAATCCAAGGAGGGCCTTACAAACAGATGGTCCCAAAACAAACCTACCCTAGGATGGGTCTTCAGAGCCTTCCCAAAAGCAGTTAGCATAGGGGAAAGAGCCTTAAATAAATATGGAGTTGCCGAATTGGTATAAATGAAAATTAAACTGTTTTTAAGATGTCACTTTTAAGACAGCACATTGCTAACTACATTATTATTATCTAAAGTAATGGTGTGCAATCCAGCTGAAGTGAAATGACAGAAAGAGGAGAGAAACGGAAGCAACTGATGCAGGCGATAATTCTTAAATGATGATATAACCATTCTTCTACTGACTTGATGAAAACATAATTGGGAGACAAGTACTGAAACAATAGTTCACCCAATGAAGTGAACTCAATTTTATCCTGGCTATTGAGGGAAGCAGCCTGGGGAAGGAGGAGCCCGGACGGCAGCTGGTCTCACCATGTGGAAAGAACCTCTGGGGACTGTATCAGTTCAGAAGATTGATTGGGTGGGGGTGGAATTGTAACTTTGAATGCTTTCAAATAGTGTTTTTCTTAAATGCCTGAATTTGCTCTCTGCACTTTCCCTCCAGAAGACCACACATCAAGGAGAAAACTATTTTAAAAAGTATCTTTGTTCGTGCTCTTGTTTTGCAGTATTTGGGAAGTTGTACTTTAGGGTTTCATATTAAATCTTCCATTTACTAAATATGTGGAGTCACTTGTCATTTTTCATGGCAGATCTGCAATCGCTGCTTGGCTCATCATCTATACAGGCCACTCACCACTATCTGACCTCAAGCATGGATGATGTCATTCATTCCCATCCCATTGCAAATGCACCCCATACCCACATTTTCCAGCTGCTTTTAGACCAGAGCCATCTTAAGCCCTTTACTGCCAAGGTATTATTCATTGATACACAAACTTTGCCTGGGTATTTATGACAATGCTACAGCCTACAATTCCCAGCATTCTTTGCCTGATTTGCATACCTTGACTCTATTGGCTGGAGAGCCTCTGATTTGCATGCCTTGCCTGGTAACCGTCTGCACATGTGCAGTAGAGCAGAGTCCAGAAGCTTCCTTTCCCTTTCAATTAAAAAAAAATATATATTTACATTTCAACATGAGAATATTGCTGCTTTGATACTCCCCCCAATCCATCCAGCTTTAGACTGTGCAATCTCTTAATTTGGGCTCTAGTCCCCAAGCAATTTAATTGTACATGTGGATAGCAATGAGAGTGCTTCATCAACACAAGTATCTAAAGTAACACAATTGAAATGTGCAGGTAAACCTCCTCTTCATGAAGGGAATTCCTGGATATGTGGATATGTTCCTCCATCATTAACTGCTCAAATTATAAGCACCTGATTTCACTGCAGCAAATTCAGTGGGAACTATTGAAAGCTGGGTTTATTTGCATTGCCTTAAACCCTAATATCCATATATTCAAGTTCTTGATCATCCTGGGTTATGACTCTGAATGTAATTTTTGTTGAGCACATAATTATTAACATTGCAGTTGTATTTAAGTAGGTTAGATAGCAACCACTTCCACTCACATGTAGATGCACTATTCTCTTTTAAAGAAATAAACCCCCTCCTACAAGAAAAACAATGCAGGAATTAAAATCTGGTCTACCAAGGGATATATCATTATATCAACCTCCCTACTTACATTTTCAAAAACCTACATCTTGTGAAACTGCACAGTTTGGGCCAGTTAGCTGCCTAGAACATAATGTCCTGCAAAATATGATAGACATCTAATTCCTGAACCATCTCTTGAATTCTCCACCTCTTTGTAGAACTCACTGTTCTTGTGGAAGACATCCTGCTGTTATCAACAGCAAACTTATATTTGACAGAGGAACTTGGAACCTCAGACTACTTAGCCATTTTGCAGTGGAATTAATGTAATAATAAGGCATTTAATAATAGCATGTTCTCCCAGACTAGGATCCTACTAGCCTTGTTTACAATCATTCAGTGACAGAGAACCAGAATAATAAACTAGACTAGTACAAAAAAAGCCATTCTGGTCTGTGCACCTTTGAAAATTATAGAGCTGCAGAATACCTAAGATACAGGCAGCTGGTTAATCAGTCAGTCATATCTAATTTGTGCAATCCTGCACGGCAACCTAAGCTGCTTGTCTCCCATGTTGCTCACACCTATTTCTTAACCCAAGTTCAGACATTCCAGTGCTGATTGCAGTGGATTGTAAATAAGACCATCTTGATGCTCAATTTGGACTACAACTACTGGTAATCATAGACTTATGATTGTTTAATGACACTTCAAAATTATGATGGCCTTAGATATAGTGACTTATCACTTCTGAAGTCACATGATCACAATTTAGTTGCTTGGCAACCATTGATGATGGATGCAATCTCTCGTAGTTATACAATCATAATTTGTGCCAGCTTTTGACAAAGTCAATTGAGGAAGCTGGATTCACTTAACTGTTGTTTGATTCACTTAATAAGCATATGATTTGTTTAACGGCCATGGTAAAAAATGGTCATAAAATTGGATCCAGTGATATAATGATTTGCTTAATAATTCATTGCTTAGCAATTGAAATTCAGGCCCCAATTGTGGTCATACAGCATCCAGTTTTGGTCACCACCTCAACCCAAAGGTGTTGAGACTTTGAAAAAAATGCAAAGTATAGTAACTAAGACGATTAAAGGCCTGCAAGAATGGTTGCAGGATTTGGGTCTAGAGAAAAGAAGGACTAGTGGGGGAAATGATAGTAGTATTCCAGTATTTGAGAGGTTGCCACAAAGAGGAGGAGGGGGTCAGCTTATTTTCCAAAGCACTGGAGGGAAGGACAAGAAACTATGTATGGAAACTAATCAAGGAAAGAAGCTACCTGGAACTGAGAAACTTCCTGACAGTGAGAGCAATCGGCCAATGGAACAGCTTGCCATCAGAAGTTGTGGGTGCTTCATCACTGGAGGTTTTTAAGAACAGGCTGGACAATCGCTAGTCTGAAATGGGCAGTGATGGTGAACCATTTTGGCACCGAGTGCCAAAAGGGGGGGAGTGGGCGTGGCCACCCACGTACCACTTCCTGTTTAGGTGTGTGCATGTGCACTGCCCACTTCCCTGTTTGGGATTGGGAGCATGTGCACACATGTGCAGGGAGGGGCATAGCATGCTCTATGCCCCCCCCCCGCATCTGCGCACGCATTCCCAAGCTCCCAAAATTCTGAAAAAACCCTCAAAATTTTGTGGTTTTTTGGAATTTTGGGAGCTTGGGAGGGCATGCGGATGCATGGGGGGAGTGGAGGGGTTGCTTCCCTCTATGCCCCACCCCCCGTGCGTGCACGTACCCAAGCTCCCAAAACGCTGAAAAAACCCTCAAAATTTTGCAGGGTTTTTTGGCATTTTGGGAGCATGTGCACACGCATGGGGGGGGGGTATAGCGGGCAGCATCACCTCCACCCCCCCACACATCTGCATGCCCTCCCAAGCCCCCAAAACACCAAAAAAGTGAAATTTTAAAGTTTTTTTCTGCATTTTGGGAGCTTGGGAATGTGCGTGCACCTGTGGGGGGGGGCAGGGTATAGTGGGATGCATCCCCTCCAACCCCCGCCCCATGTCCCTATGCCCTCCCAAGCTGCCAAAAATCTGA
>JANHFR010003911.1:398309-414103 GCA_032468015.1 Mimophis mahfalensis
TGAGCCACAAGCTTGTCCAGTTCCTTCTCGACCTTAGGTTTGAGGGCTAGCGGAACTCGCCTGGCTTTTAGATGGATCGGGGCAACGCTGGGGTTAAGCATGAAGGAGATAGGGGTCCCCACGTACATGCCCAGTCCTGCTTCAAAGACATCCCTGAACTCTGTCAGCAGGTCGCTTCGCATAGTGGCCATCACATCTATTGAGCCGCTGGTGATGCTGTGCACTCCGGCAATGCTCAGGCTGAGTTCAGGGAACCAGTTCATTCTCAAGAGGCTGGGGAATTGGCCGTGCACGATGGTGAGTGGCAAGGTGGCTGAGTTTTGGCTGTAGCGGATGAGGACTTGTCTCCTTCCAGTGACGGGGAGGGTCTTGCCTTGGCAGTCCCTTATCCAGATGCGTTGCGGTTCGAGGTCTCAGTGCCAGAGCTCAGGGAAAGCCTGCTTGACCCAGTTCCAAGAGATTATGGAGATGGGGGAGCCAGAGTCGATCTCCATTCGGCAGTCTTTCCCATCAATCTCGACCGTCATGAAGACCTTTTCCCCCTTCTCTGTGCTGGTGTGGTCGATCGTGAGGGTCTGTGCTTCCGTTCGTTCAAACTTAGCGCCGCCATTAAAATGGCACCTCTGATTTGCTCTTTTGTCCGCAGCCGCCATTTTGTTTGGAGGGAAATTTCTCCCTGGGTTTTCTGCTTGGCTCACTGGGGTTTTCGCTCGGCAGGCTCATGCAATATGCCCTCGCTTGTCACAGTATATTGCATCTCGGAACCTGCAATGGGACCGTTGGTGGGGGCCACCACAGCTGGCACAGCAGCAGCTGTTTCTCTCTGGGTTTCCCCCTTTGGTCGCACACACGTCCTCGCCGGATGCCTCGTCCTCGTCGGGGATGGCCTCCTCGAAGTGCACAGAGACTGCCTTTGTTGCCCCTGGGGTCACCTTGGGTCTCTGGAGTGCTGTTGCGGCGGATGAGAACGATTCGTACACCCGTGCTTTGTCCAGGATGATCGATAGGGTCAGCTCTTGGTGGGCTAGGAGGCGCCTTCTGAGCCGCATGTCGGTGACTCCCCGGATTACCTGCTCAATGAGGCATTCATCGAGGTAGTTTCCGAATTCCGCCAGAATGGCAGCCGCCTGTAGCGTGGCGATGAAGTTGTTAATCGACTCATCCTCCTTTTGGAAGCGGTCATGGAACTCTATTCTGTGAACGTACTTGGAGGGAGTCGGAGAGTAATGCTTCTTAAGCGCCGTCTGCAGGGTCGTCCAGGAGATGGACATTACCGAAGTTGGGGCTACCAGAGCCTTGGTGACATTTTATACGGTGCTGCCGCAGTAGGTCAGGAAAAACGCCTTTTTCCTGTCGTCGGAAATGCCACTGAGCTCAGCGGTTAGGAGGGAACACTTGAAGCGGTTCATGTAGTCCTCCCATTTCTCGGTCTTCGGCTGGAATGGTGGGGGAGCGGAATAGGTAGCCGTAGCGCGGCTCGTTCGCTCCGGACTCGCTGGCTCGTGCTGGCTCGTGCCTCAAGATCCCATCCTTGTCACCAGTGTTAGATCTGAAGATCAGGCGTGGGAATGAGGACTCAGGAAGCCAAGAGTGATCAAACGCAACAGCTCTTTAATACATAGTGAGGTCCCAGCAAATGGCTGTGGAAACTCTGCTTCTTATATACTATCTAGCCCAGCCCATTAGCCAATGGGCTGGCTAGGATTTCCCGCCTAAATAATTCAAATACTTAACAAATACATTGCTCTAACCCCACCTGGAGCAGGCTATTCTAAACTAAAGTTGCTGAATAAGAATCTTATAACTCACTGGCAGCTTTTTCTAAAAGCAGGAAATTGCTGCATTTTGTACCAGTTGCAACTTCTGGATAGTCTTCAGAGACAGACCTGCATAGAGTACATTACAGTGGTCAGTATGAGAGGCATATGTAATCCTTTCCAGGGCATCTATGCCCAGATACAGAATGCCTATTTGAACTAATCTAGGCTGATTGTTTCTTGACAATGGGTTTGAAATGACTGTGTGGCATTGCAATGAAGACCCATTCCCTGCATATGTACATGCAACACTGTAATGCTGCAAAGGCTGGAATTTGCACTATGCTGTCACAGTAGTCCTGCTTTCATCACCTGAAAAACAAGTATACCTAAAATGGGGCCAAATGGCTGAAAAATATCCCTATGCTTCTCATCAGGAATTATTGCAATAAAAGACCAGAATTTTCTATTTTGCTATTTCTAAAATTCAGGTGGCATCAATTGTTATTACTTTACCATAACAGTCAATTTCTGCACATTATGCAGCCTCCCAGGATGGCCCAAAAAGTAAAGATGACAGCCATGATGTATGATTGTAGCTCCAACTGCTGCTATGGATAGGGAGAACTTCAGTTGCATCCCTGTGGTTGACATCTTGACTTCTTGGATGAGATGCTTGCATGATATCTGTGTGCAAGCAGCAGAAGTTATTCTTGATCATCCAATGTTTTTCTTTTGCTAATATTCATATTGCATACACAAGCAAAGGGACTACATAATATTGGCGATGTCAGGGTTATTTTGTTGACATTTTTCGTTTTTGGATTTTGAGTAAGCCCCGGCTATTGCCTGGCCATGTCCTTGTAGTTTTCTTGATTTGCCATTGTTGTTTCCTAGGCTGAAATTTAGTGACTGGCCCAAAGTCACCCATCTGGCTTTTTGCTTAAGTTGGGAGTAGAATTCGTGGGCTCTTAATCTGTAGCCCAGTGTAACCAGTCTAGCCACTACACCAAATTTTAAATTCTTTAGCACATTAAGGGAAATATGTTCTCTCTCTCTCTCTCTCCCGCTCCCTCCCTCTCTCATCTATTTATCCATCCATCCATCCATTCATCATCTATCTACTGTATATCGCTTTATCATATCTCTCATCTCCCTCTGTCTCTGTCTCTTTCTCTCAACTCTCTATATCCAACGACCCAACCATCCATTCAAATTCTGCCCTAAACACAACCTAAGCAGCCCTAGTTTTGATTCTAACACAATCTTCATTTTGCCAGACCTTGTCATTACCCTTCTTATCATCACCCTGTTGTCCTCTAAGTCCTGGAGATTTCATGTCATGCTATGAAAAGCTGCTTTTCATACACCTGAGTGATATAATGCCTTTCCCTTCAGAGGCCTTTAGTAATGTTTCCAGGAATCAGTCTATGAGGAGTTTCTGAGGTTACTGGACAGCAGTGTGGGGAACAGCAATCAGAGGTCATGCCAAGGCATGTCTGACTTACATCATTAGGAAGAGAATAACCTCTTCCTGTCATCCAAACAGAAAGATTCACAACCCTAATTATATGTCTGACAACTGCCTTGTCAAAAAATGTCATGCTGAGCAATCGAGCTCTCAGTTTATAAAACAATGCATCAAGTAAATTTAATCATCAGTGAAGGCCATCATAAAATACCCTGGAATCTGTGTCAATAATTAATTGCAACCCAGGAAGAATACCCAGAAGCTTTACCTGGATCAAGTGAATTATTTCCAGTAAATAAACATAAAACAAGAGGCCTGCAGATGTCTGATTTCAGAAGACCATTGGAGCCATCTTCTGACTAAACAAGGATATTACAGGGATGAAGTAAATGGGGGGGGGGGGGGGGGAAATCAGGCCCTAAAGTCATTTGGTTTATGTGGAATGAAAATAATATGGACTCCCTGGGTGAGATAAGGTTGAAGAATAGTAGATGTTCTGCCAAAAAGGAGAAGGATTGATGATGGTAACACAATACTTGTAAGTTAATGTCTGCGTAACATGTTTTCTAATTCTCTTGGCAACTTGCAGCCTTGGTTACATAGCTTTAAAATTGTTGTGCTTTTAAAAAAGGAAGGGAAGAGTTAGATTTGAAAATCCTAATGGAAGGAGAATAGTCTCACTTCTGCCTAGCACCAGCATCTGAAGTTGTAAGGAAGACAGTGATGCTGACTGATGTATGACACCCCTTATATTGGAAAGTAATCCCAGTAAAAGCAAGGGAGGATGCTGCCAAGTTCAAAGGAGATTTCCTCCATTGAAATGAGAAGAAATTACAGATGTAAGGAAGCAGCATTTATTTCGAAAATTGATGTTCTATTTCAATCCATAAGTAAATCCCCTTTCATTTTAGGATACCAAAGAAAATACTCTCGGTCAGGGGTCCCCAACCTTGGTCACTTTAAGACTTGTGGACTTCTCAATTTCCAGAATTCCTCAGCCAGCTGAGAGTTGAAGTCCACAAGTCTCAAAGGGGCCATGGTTGGAGACCCCTACTCTAGGTGCCAAATTTGATGTGGATTTGGTGTGGGGGTTTTTTTTGTTGTTGTTGAATCTGATGCAAGTTCTTAATGCATAATATGGAAGGGCAAAAATTTAGATGGATGATCATTATTACTGTACAAGCTACTTCTCCCACCCCAGCTTTACTTTATAAAGTGGTTCAGTAAGTAGGAAAAAAGTGTGTAGTTCTTCTTTTGTGGCAACATTTGTTTAAGCTGTTCGCTGAGCTGTTTCATCAACTTCCCCTGGGTGTGGAGGCAAACGGAGAGTTTGTCCAACATCCCATGTTTGTACCATTTTACCCCAGTGCAGGAAACACTGAAATAAAACTGAAAGCACGTTACAAAAATAGCTAAAATAGAATTACAGAAGGAGTGGGAGGGGGAAAAAAGGTTGATGCCTTAACAGAGAGGCTTCAAGTTCCTGGGTTACTGCATTAAAATGCACTTATGTTGGCTCAGCTCTGCATGTTTAAGGTTACAAGCAAACTCAAGCGTGGGTAACTCACTGCAGCTGTTCCTTACAGGCAGTTGTCCTTAGGAAGAAAAGAAAAAAGCTCCCATTATCTGCAAAAGGAAACATTTCAGTCCTGTCCTTAATAAACATTACAGGTGGGGGTGGGGGAGTGAGAAAGAAGGCCACAGAGCCTTGGATGAGCTCTTTGCATTTCTCTCCCCCATTTCTGCTTATTTCTGTGTTTATCATACAGACAAGTATGGGTCTCAAATTCTCTGCAATGCCACACCTCTGCATATCTAGAAATTGCCTACATGTCAGACATCACAAGCAGTGGAAAATAGCAGCTGTACCTATTTTTCCAGAGTGGAGAGAAAGAAAACGGAGGTTTCCCAGGATCTAAAAGAGAGGGCTTGATCTCTTCAAGCCTGCGTGCTCATAAGACCTGTCATCAGTCACTTGTTATTAAATTAAAGGGCATATTATTTTAACGCTAGGAGATATGGACAGCTTAAAGCTGTCCAACTGATGGGTTGAGGATAAAATACAAGCAAAATCCAAGGGACCTGGCAAAGCTTGCTTACACCATGGTTAGATTCCAGTTTGATTTTTGGAAACTGTGCTTATGACTATGTAATGTTTTTGAGAAAACTATATTAGCAGTTGATCACTGCTGAGAAGTATTTTGGACTTTTCAGTCTAGTGTTCAGCCCAGGAATTTCCTGGTGATTGCCAATACCAATACAAAGCAGATCAAACTATTTTGAGCTTTTCTAGGATAAACTAAGATTGTGTAGATGCTGTCGCCTACAAAGGTAGGATTTGAAGAGATTAATGTAAAACACAGGTGTCAAAGTCGCTGCGTCACTCATGTTGCCTTCACGTGATGTTTTGTGATGTTTTCCCTCTTTGCGGGGCTGGGGTGGGTGTAGCCTGCATGTGATATATTTGGCCCATAGGCCGCCAGTTTGACACCCCTGATGTGAATGGATGTTGCAAAGTCAGCTGAGGTCGCTACCTTTGTGACATAACTGGGTTAGACATTCACATTGATTTCCCCCAAATGTCCAACATTATGTACTATAATGTCAGAAACATCAGTGGCACCAAGATTTGCAATTCTAATGTTTTTGGAAGATGCCATGTTGGAAAGACTCTTTCAGAAGGACACAAGAGCACACATTGTCTTTGTTACAACTTGTAGATTCGGAAAAAAATTCTACACAAAAATGATGGGCTGCAGAAAAATGCATCGGCTACACCAGATTTACAGCCACATTTGCCAAGACATCCCAAACTGAAAGACTGGAAAGAAGATAGTTTCCATGATTTAGAATCAGACTAACATAACAGTTCCAACCAACATCTCATCCTGAGTCATCACTCAGTGCTGGGTACGTTTCAAGCTGATTAACATCCAAAGAATGACACCATGCATACCGTCTGCCACTCACATAAACAAACTGGCACGTGGCTACAATAATGTATCAGTGAACCCCAAAGACTACATGGTTCTTACCAATCAGCCATATAAACTCAAATGTTGTTTGTCTCAGCAGAACAAATGCACTCCCTCAGGTCTCCACGGATTTCTGCATCTGTCTAATAATGCATTGTCTCTTACAAAAGAGTGTTCAGCTAATCACACACACACAAAAATCCTTCTAGATGCTGATCGTATTGTACCTATAATGCAAATCTACTCACAAGAATTTTATAAGCAAGATGTGTTCTTTCAATTGATTCATAAATCTTGGCTTCGTCAGTTAATGAATTCTACAAGGTACGCATGAATATTAGGCATCCATTCTTCCTTTAGTGAATAACCAAAGCTACCATTAGATTTAATTGAAGTCATACATTCGAGTAGTGAAGCAAGCCCACGGACCTCATTTTATTTAGCTGCTAGGAATTCTATAACCTAAAA
This sequence comes from Mimophis mahfalensis, assembly GCA_032468015.1. NCBI lineage: Eukaryota > Metazoa > Chordata > Lepidosauria > Squamata > Mimophis > Mimophis mahfalensis. The sequence goes on from JANHFR010003911.1 coordinate 404,981, forward strand.
AGCAGATTGTTGCTTTGAAACAAACCTCAAAATGAATTTGTGCAGCTGCTTTTCAGATTGACACATTAAGTCTATATGGCATTGAGGCTGTTACTGGTGTGGCACATTGCTAACAAACAGTACATTCTTTTGCTTGCAGCTATATGCCAAAATCATCATCATCATCATCATCATCATCATCATCATCATCATCATCATCATCATCTTTAAGCAGTAGCTGCCTGATTAAAATGTCAGTAGAGTTTTCTGGGGAAAAAGTGGGTAGCGAAAGCTCAGTGTCGGCAGCACACCAGTAGCCAGGTAAGAGGCTGCTGTCTTTTATTAAAAACAGCCAGTCCTAATGTGTTGGCCATGAGATATTTCTAATGGTATAATGGAGCATTCATAAATGCTTTATGTAAAAGCAGACAAAAGAAATTTATTGAGCTGCTATATTTTTAATAGTGAGATTTAAAGGCCTTCAGTAAACACACTCTTTCTCTTGGGAGGCCCCGTTTGTAATTTCAAAGCTTGGTACAGATAATCCTCAACTTACAACCATTAGTTTAGTGACTGTTTGAAGTGACAACACTGAAAAAAGTAACTTGTGACCAGTCTTCACACTTAAGAACGTTGCAGCTTCCCCATAGTCACATGATCACAATCTGGGAGCTTGGTAACTGGAGTTCATATAATGATTGTAGTGTCCCAGGGTCACAGAATTGTCATTTGTGACAATCCTTTCCCAGTCAGTAAAGTCCAACAAGCAAATTCGATGGGGAATGCCAGATTTTCTTAATGACCATGTAATTCACTTAACAAGTACAGTAGTTAGTGTCAGAAAGGTCATAAAAAATGAAGTGACTCAGTTAACAACTGCCTTGCTTACCAATAGAAATTCTGATCCCAACTGAGGTTGTAAGTCAAGAACTACCTGTACATATATTTAAGTAGTGGTCCTTACAGCCTCAATATTCTCGGTGGGTAAGGTACATAGAGATTACCAAAAGGGCTACCTTGCAGATTATATTTCTATTTGAAATGTTTGCACTTGTCTAATCCAAGGATCCACCCCCAAAGAAAGTGAGTGTTGTCTGACTGCAGTCAAGAACATTGTCATTATTAACATAAACCCCTCATTTTTCAGACAAACTCGGCTAATATTAACAAGAACCTCAATTTTGGTCAATGCATGCAATAGTATTAGGATTATACTTAAATCTCATTACATTAGATAAAGGAATAGAATAATTGGGGTTTTTCCTCACAGTTTCTTTTATCTCACCACTAGATCATGCTGTGATACAATATATGGCTGTTCCTCATCTCACTAAAAGCTAATTTTATCTGTTATCTAATGCTATACAGCAGTGCAGGCTTTGCAGAGATGGGCCCATTTCCCCTTTGGCTTGATAAGAGAACTCTTATCTGGAGAAGGAAGAAGAATTTAACATTTCTAGAAAAAATGAATAAAGCTTGTAGGGATATTGGGCTTTCAATGGCCACTGCTTATCTAAACTCCTAGTTTTCATTTTACACATTTCATTTTAGGTACTAGATCCAGGGGTGGGATTCAGCCGGTTCAGACCGGTTCGGGCAAACCATTTGTTATGATTTTGCACAGTTTGGAGAACCAGCAAATTATGCCACTGGCTGGCCCCACCCCACCCCTCCCCCCACCCAGTCACTCCTCATCTTGCCCACTCACCCACCATTGCTGATGACGATGATCAAGCTGCGCGCACACACACAAAAAATCAACACACCAGGAGATCCAGACATACATTTCAGAAAACCAATCAACAACTGGTTCATCAAAATGATTCTGCTCTACGACGCAGACAACCATCTCATCAAAACCACAGCACAGGTACCCATCACTATGTCCATCACGCTAGAAACAATACCAGCAAAACACGCCATCAACATGCCGTACCTACTGGACATGAAAAACTTCAGCTCCACTACGCTTGCGGTGCCCATGCACTTTCTGGGACAAGGCATACAAAACAGAGGACAACCAGGATTCCCATTGCTGCAAAAAGGAGCTTTCATTTCATCACCCACCTGCCATCGCTGCCTGCCTTTGTTTGCCTGCCATCGTTGCCTGCACCCTGCCTTCTCCCACCTGCCATTGCTGCCTGCCTTCGCCCACCATTGCTGCCTGCCTTCCACTGTGGCCCTGATCTCCCTGGGTGAGTAAGGATCTGCAAGAAAGCCTTGGTCACCTACCTGCTGTCACCACTACCACAGCCAGCCCTGGTTGAGTCCCAACTCACAGGCTGGCCCCCCTCACCACCACCGCTGCAAGCAAGCCCAGTGTTGTGTTCCATGCCTCAAACATACAGATCAAGACTCTTTTCTTAATCAGGGCTTCCTCTCCATTGCTATCAGAAGCCGAAGGCTCCTGAAAACTAGTGGACAGCCCAGCCACTGGCAGTTGCAGCAGCTGTTTCCTCCCCTCCATCCGACGCTGACTCCAGATCTCCCTTGGAGTTGGAATCTGCTGCCAGATCTGCAGCACACTGCTGAGCCACAACATCCCAGTTGAGTCCTGACTCCCAGGCCAGCTGCCACTGCCCACCATCACTTCCTGCCTTCGCCCACCTGCCATTGCTGCCTGCCTTTGCTCACCTGCCTTCTACTGTGGCCCTGATTTCCCTGGGTGAGTGAGGCTCTGCAAGGAAGCCCCGGTCACCTACCTGCTGCCAGCCCCACTTGAGTCCTGGCTCCTGGGCTGGCCACTGCTGCAGCAACCAAGCAAGCCCTGGTTAAGTCCCAACTCCTGGGCTGGCCCACCTGCTGCTGCTACTGCTGTAATCAAGCCCCAGTCAAGTCCCTGCCTAACTGCCTCCGCCGCCAGCCAACTTGCCTGCCTTCGCCTAATTTTTGGTAAGTTGCTCTTTTGTATTTTATAAGCATAAAAAAATTCAATATTAGTACAGCTGGGTACAGTTAATTTTGTGTAATGATAATGGCAATGTTATTAACAATAATGAGTAAATAATGGTTTATCAATTTTAGTGAACTTTCATTAAGTAATTGGTTTTTTATACTTTCAGATTTCTAACTTCTGTTTCTGTTAGCCACTGATAAAACAGATCCCCTGTTAAGAAGTATTCAAAACCTTCTCCCTAATTTTAAGTGTTCTAATCTACCCATTTCTGCATATTCTAATTTTTTAAAATTACATTTTCATGTATAGGGATCTCTTCATTTTTCCACTGTTGCACAAACATAATTCTAGCTGCTGTTAACATGTGTAAAATTAAATATGGATTCCCTTTTTTATATTTATCTGGGTACCAAAAAAACATTTCTGGTTTTAAATCTATATGTTGCTTTACCATTTTTTCTAACCATGACACTAGTAACTCTTGAATAGCTATTTGACTTGAGTACAAGCTGAGCCCAATAATGAACCTAATTCATATATTCTTGTTTTTTAAACTGAGGAATAAATTTCAGAAAAAGAATTCAGTATTGCTTTGTGAATGTGCCTATGAATTTCATTCTTAATCTAACTTCTTAGATGATTTTGTATTATATCTTTTTTTGTACTATATATATCTGCATAAGGCTTTAAAAAGCTTCAGTGCATTTTTAAGATGAAAAGTCTGAAAAGCTTAGGTGAGTAAACAGGCTTCCCCAGGCTTCTCTCTCTCTCTCTGCTAAAGAGAGAGCATTCCATTAGGGACTGTTGGTCCAGGTAAGACCTGGGCTATTATAAAGTAGTTAAGTGTTTATTTTTCAATTAATTAATTGCAGTTATGAAAATATCAGACATTATTTTATATATACAGTACAACATCTTTTTAAAGTGTAACATCTTTCATTTTCAATCCACTTTCAGCTCAGTCACAGTCTTGTCTGGTGAAACCTGTTCCTCTTCCATAACATCTTTTAAACACTAACTAACTATAGTGTCAGACGCTCTTGTTACCGAACTCCGCTCCTCACCCACCTTTTTTTTTGCTTGCCAGCCTTCACTAGTCACTTAATCTTTGGTAAATTGCTTTGTCCAGGGACTGTGTGACACCCCCGCCCACCGCCCCACCGCCCATGGTGCAATCCATGTGGGAGCTTCATCAGTAGAGGCTTTCAAGAAGAGACTGGACTGCCATTGGTCAGAAATGGTGTAGGGTCTCTTGCTTGGGCAGGGTGGGTGTTGGACTAGATGACCTGCAAGGTCCATTTGTTAATCTTTTAAAATAAGGAAAGGGGAGGAATTATCCCAGCGGACCCAGAGTTGGAAGGGACCACAGAGGTCTTAGTCCAATCTCCTGCTCAGGGAGGAAACCCTACACCATTTCAGACAATTTGCATTTGTGCATTACAAATTGTTCACAGCAATGGATGAAAACAAGACTGTACAATTTTGGGTGAAAACAGATCCCTTCCGTTACCTGTAGTCCCCAACTTACAACAACAATCAAAGAGACCTTGGTGGACCAGGCTGTAAGGACTCAGCCTAGCAGTCAGCTAGCCTGTAATTAAGGCATGTTTGAATTTCACCAGGCTCAAGGTTGATTCAGCCTTCCATCCTTCTGAGGTAGGTAAATTGAGGACCAGATTGTTGGGGGCAATAAGCTGACTTGTAAAAATGCCGCTAATAATAAGCAGGCATATACAAAGAATGAAGGCTATTGCTAAGCGCATTGATTTGTGCTTCACAGATTGTAAGCCTCCCTGAGTCTCCGGAGAAGGGCGGCATATAAATGGGATCAAAAATAAAACCAAAACAATCGAGTCCAAACCACAACGTTGTCTTGCTTAGATGCTTAAAAAGGAAAAGGGTGCATACGAAAAAAAATTTGATGGATTAATTACTTCAGAAACCTTCAAAAATATAAAACTTGTACAAATTTATCAATTTGTTGGACTTCTTTGGGAAAGACTTTTAGAAAGCATCATAACTAATCTGAAAAAAAGATTAATGGATTGTGAACATTTAAAAACAGGTAGACAATTTCAAGACACAAATAATTTAAAAATTTCTCAATTTTTGGAGCCAGATTACTGGAATATTGAAGAAACAGTAGTTCCAAGGAAAGCAGCTGAAAACAATTGCTTGCATTTAGTGACATTTTTAATTCTGAAATTAATATTAACAATTATTGAGATTTTATAGAAAATGTTTTAAAAGATTCTGAGAAATACGCCGTTCCTGGCAATATTAAAAAAAGCTAAAGATATTGTTAGAACAATTGCTGTAAGTTCATCAGAAGCAGAAAGGGGTTTTTCACAAATGAACATCATGTGTTCAGAGAGTAGAAGTTGCCTGTTTCCAATATGACGAACCTAATGACTATTAATCTACAGTAAGTGGCCTACCTCCACAAGAAAAGGACCCTATTCCTATGGTCAAAAAATGATTAAAAGTAAATCACACAGCCGATGGTGCTTGAGTAAAACTAAAGAAAAATACAAGTGAGGGTGCCAAAAAAACAGTAATTTGAGAATACCTTAAACAACAGTTTTATTGTTTTTTTGTCAAGTATTATTTTATACTGTTTGATTAATATTTTAAAACTTTCCTGTCACAAAATCTAGTTTTGTGTACCTTTTAAATTCTTATTTAAGCATTAAATGCATGCAATAATAAATTACCTTTTGGTATATCTTTTTTATACTTAAAACATTAGGGCAAAGAAGTGATGTTGAGTTGGCCGTGCCTACCCAGTCACATAACCACCTAGCCACACCCACCCTTTCACATGACCACCTAGCCATGCCTACATAGTCACATGACCACCAGGCCATGTCCACCAAACCATGCTCACAGAACCAGTTGTTAAAAAATTTGAATCCCACCACTGACTAGATCTGTGAGGGAATACTATAGAAAGATAAAACAAAATGGATTGGATTGATTGAGATACATTAACAGAACTGTTTCCTGTTTTTGTGGGAAACAACTGCATTTTATGGAATTTTAAATTAATACTAATACTTCGTGTCAAAAGCATTGAAGTGCTTCCATGGTGAAAGGATTTGCTGGTGATATCACCATTGCCCAGCCGACATCCAGTTGGGAGCTCCTTTCAAGTCCCCATGACGTTGTCCACCAAAGTGGTACTCCTTTATCTACTTGCAATTGCCTGCTTTCAAACCGCTGATTAGCAGGAGCTGGAGTATGTGACAGAAACTCACCCATCTCCATGGCAGCAACAGGTCTCAGACATGAGGCTGCTGATTGTCAGCCTAGTGTTCTAAGCCTGTGAATAATCATGCTTCATATTTTGTGATAATCACTGAATTTTTTTAACTTTAAAACTGAGCTTTAAATCCATATAGCAACATAGGTAAAGGTAAAGGTAAAGGTTCCCCTCGCACATATGTGCTAGTCGTTCCCGACTCTAGGGGGCGGTGCTCATCTCTGTTTCCAAGCCGAAGAGCCAGCGCTGTCCAAAGATGTCTCCGTGGTCATGTGGCCGGCATGATTAAATGCCGAAGGCACACGGAACGCTGTTACCTTCCCACCAAAAGTGGTTTCTATTTTTCTACTTGCATTTTTACATACTTTCGAACTGCTAGGTTGGCAGAAGCTGGGACTAGTAATGGGAGCTCACTCCATTATGCAGCACTTGGGATTCGAACCACTGAACTGCCAACCTTTATGATTGACAAGCTTAGCATCTTAGCCACTGAGCTACTGCATCCCTTCAATAGCAACATAAAGCCTCATCAAATATTGCATTTGCAAATCATTCTTGACAAAATTTAAACCTTATTTCTTGCATGTTGTGCTTGCAAATGTATAAAGTTACCCTCTGTGTGTGTGTGTCCACATAAATATGTATGTATATTTCTGTAGACAGACATGTATTGAAGAAAATGTGTCTGCTAAGACCTTCCCAGAGGAAGGAAAAAACTGAGAATTGCTTTCCTAGAACAGAAAGGAGGGAGGGTACAGCAGGAGAATAGCACTGAGAATAGCTAGTCATTGCACTCCAGAATGAGTAGCTTGCCAGCTGTTTCTAGTGTGTCTCAGGCACAATCAAGCTGCCATGGACACAGGACAGGAATAGATTAATAGCTCACTGTCTGGGGAATTGTGGGTGTGGAAGTCCACACATCTTAGTTGCCAAGCTTGACAAATACTGATTAAATTAATAACATGTGGGAAAATAGGCTCGTTACTGTCATAGTCTCATTTTCTTTCTATGCTTACCCTCTCGAAGAACGTACCTTCTGCTGAAATATGTTCAATATTTTATTAAAATATATTCAGTGTTTCAGCCTTAGATTGGGTTGTGTTCACTCTGGAAGCAGAGATGAAATATGCCTATGTATTCAGACTGATGGGTCAGTTAATTTTCCCAATCAGTAGGTAGAAACGGAGGACAGGAGAGAATTATTATCTCATTTGTTCAGACAAATGGCTGATCTTACTAACTTCATGTAAAATGCCATACTTACGATGCTGAGTGAGTGCAATCTCCAGTTCACTCACCTACAGATCTTAAGATAAACCACAGAGAATCTGAGTAATGAGTTCTGGAAACACCTTTGACAGCCAAGGCCATGACTGTGCTGATCCCTGGAAATAAATAAAAACACAATGGCTTTCTTGATAGTGAATTCTGCACTGCAAATGGACACTGTCATCCATGAACTTCCTTCACACTGTTTCTCAGTGAGATTGCAAAAAAAGATTGTCATGCTTTAATAAAACCACTTGGCAATGTCAACAGGAAACCTGGGTCAGGAAAATCATTTTTCTGTGCTCTCCTTCAAATGTCAAGAGGATCCTCTTTCCTATTATTTAGCATACTTTGCTTTCTACCTTTTATCTTTGCGCATCTACACAATGAAGCTCAATTTTATTTAATTCTTAATAAATTGAGAATCAGTATTTTAAGTCAGCAGTTGCATTTACTTTCAGGGAAAAATAATAAGTTGTTGTAAACAAGCACAGGGCTATTTTATAATAGCAATAAGATGAAGTAATAGTGCAAAGTTTCATCTGCTTTTTAATATGACCATCTTCTGCAGACACCTCTGCCACAAATAGTCATTTTTTTTCCATTTGGGGAGGAAAAAAGTGCCTTGAATTTAATATACCTGTTTGTCCCTTAAAATCCAAAAGCTCCCCAGATCCTTCAAAAGGTCTCAAGCAGAAAATAACATATCTCACTGGCCATGCCTGCTTCAAGGCAGGACAAATACAAAAACAAAACAAAACAAAACTCCCAAAAAACAAACAAACAAACAAACAAAAAACAAAGCATTGCACATTCCCAGGATAAATAACATTATGGACTCCTTGGTGCTTTTTGAATTGGTTTGTTTGCCTGCAGACATTTCATTACCTGACTAGGTAACACCATCAGTGTTAGTAAGTGTGGAGGTTGCTCCCTATTTATATACAATAGCTTGCCCTGTTAGTTTTGGTGGAGGTTGTAGTTTTCTTCTTGTTAGTTCCTTGATTATGGTATCTGCTTAATATGAGTGATGGCTCCTGGCAATTTTTGTTTTGTTCTTAATGTTTTTATTGTCTCTTTAGAATGATCTGTAGGTATAGCTTATCTCTATGTTTCTTTTGATGGCGGTTTTGTTTCAATGCCATGCTTCCAGGAATTTCCTAACATTTTTGGATTTGGCTTGTTTTAAGATACTAACAGTTTTCCAGTTGAAAGTACGGTTGAGTCTGTCCATGTATTGTGAGATTAAGGAGTTTGCATCCTGTCTTCTGACTGCTTGTTTGCATGTATGGATAGTTGTGCATTATAATGATGCTGTAATAGTGTGTTGCTTGTTTCAGGGTTTTCTTTAAATTCATGGTAAAGCTATGCTTTTCATAGCTTATGCTGGTTGCATTGTAATGGGTTGTGTAGGTTGGGATTTGATAAAGTTTAGTGGGTATTCTTTTTTGTTTGTTTTGAAGATGTGGTATAGGTGGTCTGTTTCCCTTTTATAGTGTTCCAGGTTGCTGCTGTACATTTCTGCTCATCTAAGTAATATTCTTACACAGCTCCTCTTGAGGGACATTGGGTTTCTACTTTGATAGTGGAGTACTTGGTTGGTGTGGGCTGTTTCTAATTTGGCATGATTTTTTTTTTTAATTAAATTTATATACCGCCCTTCTCCCGAAGGACTCAGGGCAGTGTACAGGGCAATTAAAACATAACAGATATATAC
>JANHFR010003912.1:20868-32218 GCA_032468015.1 Mimophis mahfalensis
GCTGTATGTAGTACTTAGCTGCCAGCTGCCTGCAATTAGGCAGTTCAAATCTCACCAGGCTCAAGGTTGACTCAGCCGTCCATCCTTCCGAGGTCAGTAAAATGAGGACCAAATTGTTGGGGACAACATGCTGACTCTGTAAACCGCTTAGAGAGGGTTGAAAGCCCTCTCTAAGCGGTTTACAATAAATCAGATGCTATTTCTATTGCTATTAATATTGTCAGCTGATGGGAGGGAGTATGCCCTGCATATGAAAAACTGTTGCTACCATAGAGAGTCGATTAGTGAAATAGTGGTGTGTTTTTTTCAAATGACTGTTTTGTAGAATTGAAAACTGTCTAAACAGATACTTTCTAACTGTGTTTACTGTGACTTTAAAAAAAAAATTGGGAATATAAATGATGTTTTGGCTATTAGCCTCATTACAAGACTAGCTTTTTAAAACGTGTATAAAATTCTGTGCCAAACTGATTTAATTAATATGGTTGATATTAACAATTAAGATGAATTAATTGGTTAATATTGATGATATATAAAAGGCAATTCCTAATTCGTTTCTCTCTATCAATGCCGGTTGGAGTTGATGGGGAGTGGGGTTCAGAAACATTTGGAGATCCTGCAGGTTATTAAAAAAACAATAAAATACAAGGGCTGCACACTTTAAAAGTCCAGGTGACCCCCAGAAGAGAGCACACGAAGATTTCGGCAGTTCAGATTTTTGTAGCCCAGATAGGGTGGCATGAAATGTATCATACGTGATACATATAAATGCATATAACCTACATAGGTACATACTTGGTTCTTCCACGGGTATGGTACGGGGATAGCAATTAAAAGCACTGTGGTTGGTTGTTGTATCCCGAGTAGGGAGTATATATCACCAGTCGGGCTAGAAAGCTGTCATTTCTACCCAGCTATTTGCACTTATAAGGATTGCTCCAGGTCTTGAATGTCTTGAGTTGGTTGGGCATGTCTGTCATATTGTTCATATTGGCATCTTCCATCCTTCTTTCCTGTCTTTTTGATCCACTTAAAGTGAACTGGATTTGGATCAATACTGTCTTGACATAGGGGCTACGTTTATTGTATACTGAACCACAGTGAACCACAAAATATTTAATCACATTTTAGTACAATATTATGTGAATCCAGTCTATATTGTTAGTTAATGGTTCAGTGTGCCGTGTGAATTGGATTAATGACTATTCTACACTTTGTTTTCGCACTGGCCATGTGAATTCGGTATGTTTTGCTTGTGAGAACTAATTATGTCCTTTACTCCTTACTCTGTTTTTTGTGAAGAATCACATGCTGGCGTGTAATGATGGATGGCAGCCATTTTGTTGTGGTTGGGGTAAATCTTTACCATTTTGCCCAGGAGATATAGCTATAAATTACCTTGAAAGCACCTGTGGGTAAATAACTTCATGCTCCAGCACATTTAATGTCTTACATTAGCTACTAACAATGCCAATAAATTGAATGTGTCAGAAAATAATGACTTCCGTGGCTAATTTTGATCTATATAAGTAGCAAAAAAAAAGTTACAAAGGAAGAAAGACCCCCCTGAGAAAACTGGGGCTGAGGAGAAATTTTACACTAAATATCCATTTTTAGTAATAAAAACTAGGTGTAGGTAACTTTTCACTTCTTGCGGAATTTAGCTTAACAGCCATGTCTGGTGCTCCATTAGGTGTAATGTTATTTCCTGTGTTATTCCTTATCTAGAAAAACATAAATAAGAAAGAATGCGCTCCAGGCCTACATTAATGCCTGAAATTAGGCATGTGCATTTACAGTTAACTAAAGGCCTGTTTAAAAGACCGTGCCTCAGTATACAATCCGTAATAAAATATAACCTGATAAAAATTTAAATAATGGGGAATTTGTTCTGAAATGTGTTTTCTCTGCAATGGCACCATCTTAAGGAAAAAACCCAGTCTTTTTAAAAAATTAGTTTTGTTCCTTTTGTAACAACTTAATTTAACTAAGATAAATGAGAGAAGATTAGTGCTAGAATAAAGTGCCACTACCAAATTTTCTAATATTGGTATGTCATTATTTGGACATTTTTGACTTTTGATTTGGATGTCAAAATGCAGATCTTTATACAAAACAACACTCATATTTCTTGGTGGAGGAGTGGGAATTCATTTCCCTAGGCAGCTGTTTCTGGCAAGGGTTGGGGGATGACTTTAAGGGATGTGTCAGAACTGCATGATATAAAGTATTGGACGGAACTTGGACAAAAATATGGTAAAAATATAGAAGGCATGTCCTATTGCGTTTCATAATTTGTCAGATCTGCCATCTTCAGCTTTGTGTTTCCTGGCATCCTGTCATAAATTGTTGGTGGGGGGGATGGAAGGAAGGAAGCAATTGTCATGTGGAGAGTAGAGATGAGCAAGGGTGTGTGTGTGACAGGCTTGATGGAAACCAGAGTTGTGAGAACTGGCCTATTCCAATCTTGAAGGACACCAAGCCTGGGAAAAGAATGAAGAACTGCACCACGTGGCACCAAACATCCAAGCTGTTCCCTAAACACCTATACAGCACGCCATTGGACAGAGATGGCGGGGATCAAGGCGGAAGGGCTGAGGAGAAGGGGAAAATCTGTAACGCTTTGCACAGGAACCTAAGATCTAACCTTGCTTTTGCTGCAACCCACTAATCCTTAGTAAAAGAACCTATCAAATGCAGTTGAGGGTCTTTCTTTCTTGGAACCTAACTGAGGCAGGTCTGACATAACTGTGGGACCTGGAGATTTGCTCCATCTGCCCTTCATGCCTGAGCAGGAGATGCCGGTTGAACTCTAATTGAAATTTAATCTAAATCGCATGTTATGATCAGCATTGTATTATTTTATTATTTATTCGTTTGTCAAACATGTACAAGATAGCAGGTATAAGTATAAACATAAACAGGAACAAAGGAAGTAAATACCGGTAAATGGGAACAGTAAGACAGGGACGGTAGGCACGCTGGTGCGCTTATGGATGCCCCCTTTATGGACCTCTTAGGAATGGGGTGAGGTCCACGGTAGACAGTTTGAGCTTGAAGCTGTGAGGGTTTGAGGCTGTAACAACAGAGTTAGGTAGAGTATTCCAGGCATTGACCACTCTGTTGCTGAAGTCATATTTTCTGCAATCGAGTGTGAAGTGGTTTACTTCTTCAACAATTGAGTTTGTATCGATTGTTTGCCAGTGTATTGTTGTGGTTGAAGCTGAAGAAGTTGTTGATAGATAAGACATTGTAGCAGACAATTTTGTGCACTATGCTTAGATCAGAGTTAAGTATAAATGCAACCCAAAACTGATTATAAATTTGCTGACAAGAGCTTCTGATAATCTACATGATGAAATAAGTGAATGAACTGTTGAAAGTTCATTTAAAATAATGAGGCAAATGAAGTTAACAGGAGAAATTGGGCATTTTGGTCACTGCCCAAAAGGCCCGCTGCTTCACAAATCCCTCTCTTACTTCCCAGATTAGCAATGAGTATAGTACAGAGTATTGGTTGGAAAATTATCCCACCATCTAAAAAAATGTCATCTTTCTTGTGGCCAAGTCTGCTTTCAGCAAATCCATTTTTTGAGTGAGGAACAAGGGGGAAATTGCTTTTCCTTTTGGTGTGAACTGTGCTGTCAGTGTGATACCGAAAGATAAATTGAACTTTGAATTTTGAATTGAAATTTGAACTTTGAGTGGGAAACAACAGAGAAGCAGTAGGAACGGAAGAGAATATGGGAACACACTTAGTATGTTCATATTTATGTTACTCCCTGTGTCCTCTGCTACCTTTCCCACTATGTTAGGCACTGCCATGTGAATTATTGCAAAAAACTGTGAAGATAGAGTGGAGATTTGCATAAGAGGAGTTCATCTAATTAGAAGAAATAAGAAAATTGTCTTACTACCCAGGTGACCTCTACAGTCCTGAAAGCCCTTTGAACAGGGACATCGCTCAATTTCTTCTTGCATTTCCAGGTTACATCCAGGCGTGCAGAGGACTCATGATTGCTGCTGTCTGCCTTGGGTTTTTTGGCTCTGTATTTGCACTGATCGGGATGAAGTGTACAAAAGTTGGAGGCTCAGATCAAACTAAAGCTAAAATCGCTTGTTTTGCCGGACTGATCTTTATTCTTTCAGGTAAATATGAAATCATCAAAGCTCCGTCTTTCCAGGCAGATCAAATTAAATGCTGTCGATTGTAGATTCTGGTTGATGTGTATCCAACCATTTCCAGATATTAATCTGTTCTGCACTTGTTCCATTTTTTAGGACTGAGTGCACTGACTGGTTGCTCCCTCTATGCTCACCGAATCACATCCGAGTTCTTTGATCCCACATTTATTGCACAAAAGTAAGTCCAATTGAAAAAAACACTGAGATAGGAGATGCTTTATGTGCTGTTTTGGTCTATCTGCCTGGCTCAGAGGAACCAGAGCTAATTAACCTGCCCCCAAAAAGTTTAAACTGGCTATAATAAAACAAAACAACTGCTGTCTTTTGAACTCCATTAGTATTTCAGTGATGTTAGAATGGAAGGTTACAAGGTCTACAGCCTTGAGGTGATTTTGCCTGTGTTAGACAGCAGCTTTGAAAAATATATTTCAGTACAATATAGTTAAAAGAAACTAACAAAAATCTTTTGCTCTGTTTCTAAAGTTAAACCAATCGATAGCTGATTACCTATATTCTAGGATCTTTTTCATCTTTCTAGTTATTGCAACCAAAACATTTACAGCAGATGATCTAATTCTGTACAAGGTCACCTTGCCCACAATGTATTTAGTAGAAGTGCTCTCTTCGTGACCAAGAAGTAAAGGATTATTCTATTATAATTACTCAAATAATTGATTGCTATTGCTGAATTTTATATAGCAAAGCACCCATATTTTTTATGGCAGGCAATTAATGGGCTTTTTCCTTGTAAATATTTAAGATATATGCTGGAAAGCAAGACAGTAACTTCTCCAACTCTGAGAATTGGAGAAGTGAAGAGGGAATGAAACCTTCAATGCCCATTAGTAGTAACCACAATTCAAATGGCTTGTTTTAGACAGGAGCAGTGTTTGCCAAGCTTTCTGATTTGGGCAGTGTGCGTGCTGAGGATTGCAGTGGAAAGAGCAAAAATTATTTTCCGTTAATAAACAATGAATGCCTTAATTTAGCCTTGTAAACCCTTCCGATAAATAAATAGAACTAATTTGCGGGTTTAACTCTTTATTAAACATGAATTATCACCTATCTGCAGGTATGAACTAGGAGCAGCTTTATTCATTGGTTGGGCTGGAGCATCGCTTTGCATAATTGGTGGCAGCATATTCTGCTTCTCCATTGCTGAAAACAAACCAACTCCACGGTACAAACGACTGCTTTTGTTAAAATTAATATTGGTAGATTTCTAATTACTGAACTGTTAAGATCAGTAGCACCAATCCAATCTGCAAATCTTTCAGAAATGACCCTAGTCAATAGTCAAGAATGACTAGTGAAAAAAAGGAATTTAAAAACCCTCGTTTCTAGAAAAAAGAACTTGTCAGACCCTGCTCATCTTTGTAAGATTTAAGTATAGGATTAGAAATCATGTAGCACAAACTGATAATTTATGCGACATAAGATGCCTTAGTGCTTCTTTAAAATAATGCATGTTGCATTTTCAGTGCTTTTAAAATGCATGAATGCCATCATTCATGATTTGGGGCTTATGTTTAAGTTTACTGGTTATTTTGTTTTCACAGAAATAATTTATAATTGTGAAACCACTTTCCAACTTCCTCCCTTTATCTTGAATAGTACTGAGACAGCAATATTCGCTAGTAGTCCTTACAATTCCAAGATTTCTTTCCTTTTCATCCATCTATTAAACATTATGGTACATTAATTTTGCTTCCCGATATACAAAATATGAAAGTGTTGAGTCAAAATTGGAATCTTGAAGAACAGTGCAATAATGCATTTCCTGCAATTTTACCTATTGTGTTGAGAATGTTGACGATAAAAGTAGGGTTGTAGTAGGAATTCATGAATTATTCTACACTTTCCAGCATGAGCTATGTGTAGTCCAGTCTTAATTTAGGAACGGATCCTCTGAATCACATAGAATTGACTTCTGAGTAAGCAGGCTCAGGTTGTGCTGTTTTGGACAAACAAGTACATCTCAAAAGTTCAAACTCCGTGCCTGAATTGAAGCTGTTTTAAGGACAGCTTGCTACAATAAATGACACAGAGAGAAAAAAAACATTGATTTCATGGTTTTGTACTTGGTCAAATAAAAAGACAATTATAGGCTGCTAGCATGCCTGCAGTAATAAGAAATGGTTGCTAAACAAATCCTTTTATTCACGTCTGAAAAATGAAGTTGTAGTTTCTAAACATCGGATAAGAGCCAGGGTGCCACAGTGGTCAGAATGCTGTATTGCAGGCTAACTCCCTGCCAGCAGTTCGATTCTGACCTGCCCAAGGTAGACTCAGCCTTGCATCCTCCTGGTCAGTAAAATAAGGACCCAGATTGTTGGGGAAAATACGCTGACTCTGTAAACTGTTTAGAGAGGGCTGTAAAGTAATATGCAGGGGTATAGAAGTGCTATTGCTAACAGGGTCCCTTTCCCAGTTTTTAATGTGAAGCAATTAGAGCTATCAGCCTAGGGAAGCTCTGTGACATTTGGGGATGTTCCACAGGCCTTCTTTCATTCTGTCATCAATAATAAGGTACCAGCTGCCTTTCCTGTTTTGGCCATTAAGTCATGCTCTTGGCATTTGACCCTGTAGGGCTTTGACCAATTGACCTGCATGGTATGGTCATTAAGGCAATTTTAGCTTCCCACCGATATGCAACATGAGCATATTCTTCAGAACACACCTACATTTTTCTAGGTATTTGATTATAAGCTCAAGACTGCTGTGCAAAGAATCTTTAATTCAGGCTAAGAAAAACGGTTTCTACCTTGCTAGTAAAGGTAGTAAAACTTCTCCTCGAGCGGAGAAGTTTTAAAAATTGTTCAAAATTTTACCCTGTACTTGGTTACAGAAAGCCTTTCCCAAGGACTAGCAAAGTATTAACGCTATTCTTGTTAAAACTGTCACTTAAAAGAAAAAGTATTAACATTATTCTTGTTAAACAGTCACTTAAAAGAATATTGAGACTTGACAAGTAGCCTCCTGAACTGCAATAATGTCTGAAAAGTTTTTACCCAACTCGAACAAAGTAGAAGGGTCTATCGTTGTTGTGATTAAGGTATGAGTACATGCAGCCCTGAAATTCATCCGAACAGCAGTCTTTTTCCAGGACTGTAAGGGCAGCTGTGGGATCCTGGAAATCGATGCGGCTGCTTTAAATGACCTGCAGAGCTCGGCTGTGCTCATCCTTCCTTGTGTTCCAAAATGTCTGTCTATAGTAAAACCTAAAGCCCACAGCAGCCCCGTGACATCTGCCTTTCAATATTTCTTGATATTTAAATGAGCTCTAAACCTTCTCACGTTTCAGGATGGTATATGCGTACAACAAGCCAGCTTCTGTGATGTCTACTCGAACCAAGGCCTACTCAGCAGATTTTAAAGCATCCAACATCCCTCCAAAGCATTTCGACAAAAATGCCTACGTGTAACTTGGGTGGCTGGAGGAATATTTTTGTTATTAAGAATCATGTGTACATGCTGTCCATCCGCAGAATGATTTTTAAAAGTGGCTTGGTATCTTGAGCATCAGCAGTTTTATAACTATTGTAACTGTTTTATAAATGAACTTTGGTCTACATGATGTAAATTTTTTTCATAACTTGTTTTAAGATTTATACTTATGCTAGACATAATTTATAACTGAAAAATAACTTGCTATGTTTTGCTTTCTGTAAAAAGAAATATAAATGAAGTCATTTTGATTATAGCCAATATTGTCAGGGATCTTCAGAATCTAACATAACAGGTGCAGCTTTTAAATGGATCCATCAGTTCGAAGACCTGCCTTTAATAACTTGGGACTAGTTTTAAAAGCATGTTAAAACAGATCAAGATAAGCTTAAGTAAGATCTTAATAATCAATTATGAAACACTAACCGATTTAATACTGATGTCACAATTACATGGATTAACACACACACACATACAAGTATCCTGTAACACAAAACCAAGATTTTCTTCCTTAACTTTCCAGAAGGTTAAAATTAGAATTTTAGATTTACATAAAGCCGCTTGTGTTCCACTAGATAGCATGAGAAGATAAATGTCTATTTCTGAAGTTTCTCTCTGTAGTTTCACTTAATCCCCCACCTGCAAATTGGTTGATTTAAATCAAGGCAGTCTCAGGTATTGATTGGAAGAATCAACTGTGTCCCTGAAGGTTTATCACTTGCTCTAAAAATTGAAAGCCTCATCAGAGTACTAAAATGTGCAATCTAATATACATTTAATTATATCATTTTATTTTGTGTAATATTTTTAGATAATGTGAATTAGAAACTAGGTAATGTTGGATTTTTTTTATTTTTATTTTTATTTTTTTGTGCCTCTTGGTCAGTTATTGCCTAGCAACTGCCTGGACTAATCCTGCAATTTTATTGGCAAGGGTTGTTTGCCTTTTCCTTCCTCTTCAAGGAGTGACTGACCCAGCTGGCTTCGTGCCTACACCAAGACTAAAACCCATGGTCTCTTGATTTCTAGCATGGTTTCTACACCACACTGGTTGTCATTGTATTATAGTATATAATTATAATTGTAGTGCAATAGGAATGGATTCTTCCTTGTTTTTTTCCTGTTGACAAAGCTTCACTGCCTTGATACACATTATATCGTTAAAGACCAATGCTATCCTGAGATTTTGTAAGATATGAAACCCATTGAAAATTAGGATCCTCCAGATAGATCTTTTTTTAACCATAGAGAAGTTAGTAATGAGAAGATGGAGGGATGGAGCACACACATACTGGTTTCCATATGATTACTTGTGCGTAGAACTAAAAATACTGAATGTTTAGGGAAACGATGAGCTATAAGAAAGGAAC
The DNA here is from genome assembly GCA_032468015.1 of Mimophis mahfalensis. Taxonomy (NCBI): domain Eukaryota; kingdom Metazoa; phylum Chordata; class Lepidosauria; order Squamata; genus Mimophis; species Mimophis mahfalensis. The sequence continues at coordinate 29,871 of JANHFR010003912.1, forward strand.
AGAAGCTTTTAGTCATTTTCATGAGACCAGAAATGTAGCTTTAGTAATTATTTTGGACTAGCCGATAACCCGACTTCACCCGGGGAACTTATCGCCATGCTCTATTAGACAGGAAAATCCTGTAGTTGGGCCCAGCTCTAGATGTAGTAGCTCTATGGGCCTCACACTGCTCTCTCGCACAGCATTGCCCCCTTGTGTAGTACTGTTAAGCCATCAGCACTATTTTTAAAGCACAGAGACACACACACACACCCCCATGGATGTTAGGGGTGTCTTACCCCTACACAGTGTTTCTTTCCAGAAGGTAAGTCATCTGTGTACCAAGCTTGGTTGAAATTGGTCGAGTCATTCCACAGTTATGCTGGAACACACACACACACACACACGGTTTTTATCTATAGATTAGAACATTTAGAAGAACCATATTGTTTAGTTGGTTTAAAATAATTTCCATTTTTTTGAAAAAAATCTTATTATTTTTATGCCCTCTGTCCCCATTTCAGTTCAAATTTTGCTTGTTGAAGGGTTGTTTAGGGTTACTAGGACTCAATCTCTGAAGTATACTGAAGTTGTTATATACCCTGAAACAGTAAGTGAGATAACATCTGGTGTGCTCATTGATCCACACCGTCCCCTTGAGCAGTTATTTCTGCATGCTCAAGGCAAAGGGCAATCCTGCTCTTCATAAGAAGAGGCAGAAGGAGTCAAGAGCACGGGCATACCATCACCACCTCTTGCAGGCTTGATAGCAATGACAGATGAGCTCAAAGGCCAGGCCAGAGGTCAGGTTTGACAGGTTACAAAACACATGAATGTGTTCAACTTAAGGGACTGCAAAGCATTTTAATGCATCCTTCCTATGTTGCTTCAACTGATGCCCAAGCAGTGTTCATGTGACCTGATATTATTCCTGTGCTCACCACTTGTACAAAAATACAAAACTTGGGAGGTGGCTGAATTCAACTTCTTTATCATTAAGGAAATCTGCTAATCTTTTCTCAAAGGAAAGGCTCCTTGTACAGAACGGATATATCAACAGATGCAGTTGGGTTTTGGGTAGGGACTTTCAGATTTGCAGTTAACTTTCAGCTCAGGTGTTGGACCAGAAAAAACTGGATAGGTTTTGCAGTATTTCCTATTAGTGCCATTTTATAAATCCTTAGAAATACCACACCTGGAACATTGCATCCAGATAGTCACCACATTACAAAAAAGATGACGAGACTTTGGAAAAAGTGCAAAGGAGAGTAACTAAGATGATTAAGGACCTGGAGACAAAAACATGAAGAACAATTGCAGAAATTGGTTATGGCTAGTCTAGAGAAGACAAGGCACCAGAAAGCAAGACAAGAAACGATGAAAATCCATCAAGAAGCAACAAAGGAGAAACTTCCTAACAGTGAGGACAATTAAGCTTGCCTTCAGAAGTTGTGGGTGCTTCATCACTGGAGGATAGACTGGACAGTCACTTTTTTCAAATGGTATAGGGCCTCCTGCTTGAGCAGGGGGCTGGACTAGAAGACCTCCAAGGTCCCTTCCAGCTCTATTCTGATTGATCATGGTTCTCACTGATGGAATGCCTGCTTTGTCCTGCCCCCTGAGAATTCCCTTCCTGAGTGATTCTTGTTCCTCGTCATCTCTCAACCCAAAAAGCCACAGGGAAGTTGCCAGGAGTCAAAACACAGACAGCTTCTTCCAACTTTTTTGTCATCCAGGATGTTGGAAAAGCAAGAAAGTAGCATTACAATGAAAATAAGTTTATATAAGGTCTTTGTATGATTTAAATATGTTTTGATTTTTTTTAAAAAAGTATTAAAGCAGTATTAATTGATAAAACACTGTTTAACCACTTCTTCCAAGAGAACTAGCTGGAAGTAATTAAAAGCTCGCGTTTGATAAAAGGAAACAAGAGTTGGACACCGTTTTGTAAAGAAAAGTTCCTTGTTTAGTGCACCATAAGAAAAAAGGACAGAAATCAGATTAAACCTCCTTGCACAATCAAATATCTGAAGAGTCACTCCAATCTGTAACAGTGACCAAGCTGCTTTTCGGTGAGCTTGAGATATCTGCATCTTGACGTCCTGTTTAGAAAGAAAACAGTTGTTTTGAAAGATTATTCAGTGAGAAAGATGCTACCTATTATTTCATATTCTTACACTCATATAGGTTCTCGTTATTATCCAGTCTAAATCTTTTTAGAAGAAATTTTAGAAGAGCCTTGGTTGCTCACTGAGCTGAGAGCCTCCTCTCAGCTGCCAGCTGCCTGCAATAGGTGTGAGTTCTAATCTCACCAGGCTCAAGGTTGACTCAGCCTTCCATCCTTCCGAGGTAGGTAAACTGAGGACCCA
>JANHFR010003912.1:53070-63184 GCA_032468015.1 Mimophis mahfalensis
AAACACATTGTAAGCCGCCCTGAGTCTTCGGAGAAGGGCGGGATATAAATGGGATTAAAATAAAATAAATAAATAAAGAGGAGTAAGATCACAAGTCTTTATTGATACATGCAAATCATTCGTTCCATTTGACTGATTGATTATAATTAACTTAAGCAGCAACAATGTAAGAGATCATTATTCTTACAGTAATGCAACCTTTATTAATAGGCTTTATTTTTATGCATATTAAAATATTAATTGATGGAGTTAATAGGTTGGAAAGGCTGGTATTCACCAGCCCCTGGAAGCACTGGAGATGCCTAGGAACCCTATTTGTGAGCCTGAACACCACATAGGCAACAAGGAGACTGCTGGGAACACGGTGGCTCCATAGGCATATGTAGAGGTCATGGAGGCTACTTGGCAGTCTATTGGGAATGTGGGGAGGTGGCGGGAGGTGGAGAGGCTGATGAAGCTGCTGTGGCTCAGAGTCCTGGGAGTGGCCACAAGAGGCCTTTTAATTTCTGCACCACCCTTGGACTTTGGGCTGCTGAGATGTGGGCTGCTTTGGTCTTCTTGAACTATCTCTGGAGTTACGGTGGGTCCTGAGGGCTACTCTGGAGAGAGGATGGAGATTGTGGGACACGGTCAGGTAGTGCTGGGCTTGGGGATGATGGTGCAGTTTTTAGGCTTTCGCTGACAGCTTTGAGGCCACTGGTAGCCTGACCCTTCATGCTGGGCTCTGGAGTTACTCAACCAGGGATCTTCCCTGGGCTAGGGGGTATCTTTGTGGCCCTTCAGGGTTTGTGAACTTTGACTCTGATGTTGGGTGGCATAACACAAGTGTGCTCTCAGGTTCAGCTTATGATCACTCACACACTCTCACAGGCCTGGAAAATTGCCAGACTCAATCCGCCCTGAGTCCTGTGGGAGTAGGGCGGCATATAAATTCGATTAAAATAAAATAAAATAAAATAAATAAATCCCAAATCACTGAACAGTGAGGCACACACGGTTCTTTAAAATACACAGAGACCCAGTGGATTTTAGATAACATCAATCTTTTCCTGATATATGTTTGCTCTTAACACAACACACACACACACACACACACACACACACACACACACACACAGAGTTACCCAGTGTTACCCAGTGTCCACTAGGCAGCCAGGCACTAGCCAGAAGGACGGAAGCACCCAACTTTGGGATCCAAAATTAGGGCAGTCGGCCCCCCAAGCGGCGTTTTACAAAGTCAGCCTATTTCCCCCAACAATCTGGGTCCTCAGTTTACCTACCTCAAAAGGATGGAAAGCTGAATCAACCTTGAGCCTGGTGAGATTTGAAGTCGCCTTAATTGCAGGCAGCTGGTAGCTGAGTGCTACTTAACAGCACTTTTAATCCACTGAACCACTGAGGTTTGCCACCTTTTCTAGCTATGCAGGCTCGATTTCATCTATTGGTGGTGTTAGAGAAATTGGTTGTTTCTTATTTCCGTTTTTTGAGAAATGCAGAGAAGAGAAAAACTGATCCTTGATTTTTCTTCCTCTTCCTTCAGGAGTACAATGTGGTGTAAACGCAGAAGTAGAAAAACAGCTTGAATTGGGGAAAAAGCTGCTGGCCGCTGGGCAGCTGGCCGATGCTTTGTCTCATTTCCATGCCGCCATAGGTATGTACCTGAAGACCTCTGCGCTTCCCTTCTAGATATATGGATTTTCCTCCCCCCCCGGTCTAGATAATATGCATGAGATTAAAATTAGAGGTTGAGAAACTTTCTCTTGGTGAGAATTCTAATTGCTGAATGAACGTTTTTATACTTGGTTCACAGGTCCAAAATATTCTAACTTCTCAAACAAGAATTAAGTGAAATGGCTGGTATGGTATGCCAGGTACATGTTAAAGTCAGTCTTATTAGCAGGGATGGCGAAAAGGACATTCCATTACTGATCAATTATTTGGTCTTCCACAAGAGAAAGATGTAGAATCTGAAAACCAAATTGTAAAATAATTTTCCACCCATGTGAGTCTGTAGTTAGAGATTAGAAGCTGTAGCACATTGGGGCTCAACTTCCTTAAATACCCACTTCTGTAAAGCCTTTAAAAGCAGACTAGGAGTCGATAGATGTTCTATGCATACTGCTGTTAAAATTTCATTGCAGTGCCTACATTGCCAGAAATATTCCTTTCTTGGGTTATAAGCAATGTCACACGCACGCATACACACTAATTGTATTCCTCCTTGTTGCTTGCTCCCTTCTCTCCAAAGCTTTGACTGACTTAAGGCTATGTTCTGATTGCTACTTTTTTTTCCCCCTTGCAGAAGGAGACGCTGATAACTACCTTGCTTATTACAGAAGAGCCACAGTATATCTAGCCATGGGCAAATCAAAAGCTGCCATTCGTGATTTAAGCAAGGTAGTCGAATTAAAGCAGGATTTCACATCGGTAAGCAGTACTTTCTAAAGATTCCTTCGGGGTGGTCTGTAATGGCTTTTGGTCTTCATTTTTCGGTTGCCTTTTAAAGGAGAATCGGTCTCTTTTCTTTTTTAGTAAGTGGTGTAATCTAACAGGAAACCTCAATTATCCTATAACTTGGGGAGATTAAATATAGGCTGAAATTCTAGCTGGGGAGACAGGATTTTCATAGTACTAATTCGGCATGTGAATTTGCTCTGATTACTTTGAGGAGTATTAATACCCCTGAAGATTGGGGGATGAAGTTTTTTGCATAGCTACAAATTGCTGAAAGTATGTGCAGAGGGATTCTTAAATCCTTTTTAGATTCTTAAGTAGCCTTTCCTCATTGCTATATATCCTGATACCATTATATCAACAATATAATCTTTCTAGTGCATATTTTTAGAAACGTAATGCTGATCTATATTTTGAATAACGAAGTAACACTTTTAAAAATTGGAAAGTTCTGGAGATATTGCATTTTATATCAATATTTAGTCATTTTGTTGCTGACAGCTATATTTTTAGATTTTGATCTTATTTAAGATTTAAATTGTGATCTAGTTTTTTTGTAGAGCAGCACACAATAATTTAATCTTGTCTTGTGTTGAAACCAAAGTAGATTCATCACAAGCACAGGCATTTTTGTGTGCTTGTGTTTTAAAAAATCGGGATGGTGGCTATAATGCAAGTAAAAATGAAGCAAGGCTGATCAGGCAGCTACAGCTACCTTATTGACTTTTTTGAAGCCTTAGGTGTCTAACCAGAAATATTTTTTTCTCTCAGCAGTATTGATTTTGACATTTATTTTGCTCTCTCAAGAAGGCTATAATTCAAGGGAATTTCAAAGTAACCATGTACACGATGCATTCACTTGGAAATCCTTCCAGTTTAAAAGAAAGTAATTAAATTGTGCCTGCATTTGCAATGATTCCCTTTCAATTTTGATATAATGGTGTTATATGTTAAACATTTAATGTTGGTAAGCCACCCAGAGTTACCTCTATGCAAGATGGGCTGCAAACGAGCCTAATAAATACTTTTAAAAATTATTGCTAAAATATATACCGCATTTTTCGTAGTATAAGATGCTCCAAAGTATAAGACACTCAGCTTTTGAGGAGGAAAACAAGTGGGGGGAATATTTGCCTCTGCCTCCAGCAATTTGCCTTGCAGCAAAGAGCCTGTTTCAGCTTCACCACAGCCTGATTAGCACAAACAGCTGTTGGTTGGTGGGATCGGCCTCCCGATAATCAGCTGTTTCAAGCTGCAGGGACTGCCGTAGCTTATTGCCGCCTCCGCACATCCCATTTTCAGCCTCCGTATCCTGTTTTCAGCCTACGTGCAGCCCATTTTTGGCCTGTTCCAGGCAGCAGGAATCAGAATGGGTAGAAAATGGGGCATGCGGAGGCCAAAAAAGGGTTGCTGAGGCCAAAAATGGGGTGCACAGAGGCGGCAATAGGCGATGGCCGTCCCTGCAGCCTGAAACAGCTGGTCGTCGGTAGGCCGATCCAACTGACAACCAGCTGCTTGTGCTAATCAGGCTGTGCTGAAGATGAAACAGGCTGTTTACTGTTTGCTGCAAGGAGGCAAATTGCTGGGAGGCAGAGACCAAAGGGTCAGGACCAATGGGTGGGCGGGGCTTTGGCAACATTCATTGTATAAGACGTACAGACATTTCCACCCACTTTCAGGGGTGGAAAAAGTGCATCTTACACTCTGAAAAATATAGTAACTAGAAGGTGTAGAAGCTATGGACATTGTGAGTCGGGGAAGATAATGTCTCCAGGATTTTACTTAAAATAATTTACATGGAATGTACTTTTTTGCTTATCCCAAACAGTTCCATTTGCAGTATTAATTTCTAAGGAACTACACCGACCTGTGTTACTTATCCCTCCTCTGTCATGAGCTACTGAAGACAGGGAGTTCTGAATCATTTATAGGCCTCCTTTAAGAGTTACGCTTTGGAATATCCCAGTATTAATCAGACATTCTAATCACAGTGGTTGTTTTTCTATTACCTTTTTTTTTTAGGCACGACTACAAAGAGGCCATCTTCTGCTTAAGCAGGGAAAGTTGGATGAAGCTGTAGAAGATTTTGAAGGCGTGGTAAGTGAAGTGCTTTCTCAAGACATAATTGAAGTAGCAGCTGCGATAAAAGAATACTGAGCATTGTATGTCCCTGTATGTATACTCTAGGGTAGGGGTGTCAAACTGGCAGCTCGCAGGCCAGATATGTCATGCGCAGGCCATGCCCATCCCAGCTCTGCGAATAGGAAAAGCGCCATGAAATGTCACATGACAGCAACATGACACCACGAGTTTGTCATCTGTGCTCTAGGGTGATGTTTTGGTTTTGAATTTTACTAGCGCTACATTTTGTACCTCTCTTCTTTGTGGCAGCTCCTCAAATATTGGAACAGTGCTATCATGTCACCCCTGGTCCTTCTTTTTTCTAGAGGAGCCGTACCCAATTCCTGCATTTGTTCTTCATATTATTTTAACCTCCAGTCCCCTAATCATCTCTGTTGCTTTTCTCTGCACTCTTTCCAGAATCTCAACATCTTTTTTTATTTTGTGGCGACCAAAACTGGATGCAGTATTTCAAGTGTGGCCTTACCAAGGCCTTGTAAAGTAGTACTATCACTTCATGTGATCATGATTCTATCCCTCTGTCAAAGGAATGTGTTATTTCCACACAGTACACCTTTATAGTATTGCATTTAGAAAAGAAGTATTTATTATCCATACAGTTAACAAAGAAATGTTTGCTTTGTCGTGAATCTTCTTCAGGTCAGGGGTTTTTCTTTTTGTTTGTTCTTACGTCTCCTTTGTGTCTTTTGCATTCCCAATATTTTCACCCCTAATTTTCCTTAATATGAAACAATCAAAGTGGTTCTTCTTCTACTCTTACTGGAGCTCAGAATCCAAAATAAACATTAGGAAGCTAAAGACTGCTCATTTCTGCCTTGAAATAAAAAAGAACAGGTTATATTGATTGCCTGTTTAATATTTGTTAAATACTTTGCGAATGATTTTGTTTTTTTCTTAGTATAGTGAGAAGATATGTAAAACCTTTCATGAGAAAACTAGAATGATAACTTGCTAAACTGCAGCTTAATATATTTCAGGTCCAGTTAGACTCTTTAGAAAAATAAAATTACCCTGCAGAAGTAAAAAAAGAATGGGATTTGAAAACAGGCACTCAGCTGTTTATTTAAGCTTCCCAGGTGGCAATATTTTTTTAAAAAATAAATCATTAGAAGAGAGTTATTTTGAGTATATTTCTGAGGGAATTTTTCTATTTGTTTTCTGGGTTGCCTGTAGCAGCTCCGTTCCTTATAGAAAAATACGGAGCAGGCCTGCATTGCGGTCTTTTGTACATTGAAGTCATAATTCAAATGGATATGGGCCTTGCCAATTGATCTGCTAGGGACGAGACAGTCCCTGTCTGGCTGGAAAAACAGTGCAGGGTCAGTTTTTAAAAAGGAGAGGGGGGTCAGCCCCACAGCAATCGTTAGTTGACTGTTAGAAGAGTTTCTAATTGCTTTTTCCCTTGTATTCCATCACCTGGAGAAAAGGTGCTCCCACTGAGAATTATTCCTACAGCTACAATTGGGAAAACAACTTCAATCTATTTTATATTCTTCCAGTAGAGGCCAGCAAAGTCTGTCCTTGAGGGCTAGCGTTATTAAAACTGCATCTCCTCTAGTGTAAAAATGTACAACAATTATTTTTATATTTTATCACTTAACCACTTACTACATAAAATGTTAAATAATTTATATATTTATATTATACATAAAATAATGTACATAAAATAAAATAATAAATAATTATTATAATAATAAAATAATAAAATAATTATTATACATAAAATAATTGAAAAAATTACTGCTTGAACACTATCAGCGCTGACGAAAACAGCATCAGTTAGTTTCAAAAGGCAGCTTTACTTAGGACAGCTTACAACTTGTGATGATATCTCTAACACCATAAAACATCAACATCTGCTTCAGTGGTGGGATTCAAATTTTTTTACTACTAGTTCTGTGGGTGTGGCTTAGTGGGCATAGCTATGCTGTCAGCCAATCAGAGGTGGTATTTGCCGGTGTCAGCCAATCAGAGGTGGTATTTTCCAGTTCTCCAAAGCAGTCAAAATTATCGCTACCAGTTCTCTGGAACCTGTTGGAACTGGCCGAATACCACCCCTGATCTGCTTACCTGAGATGCTTGGGAAGGACCTGGTAGGTGAGCACTTTGATCGCTTGCCCCCTTGTCCCATGAATTCCTCTCCCGACATGAGAGGGAGGCAATGGGCTTAATTGAATGGCATGGTTTATTCTTTCTTTGCCACCCTAAACGTTTTACGTGACCAGTGTTAGCATAAACCACTTACTGTAGTTAAAAGGTTTTCGGTCCATAAATGGTTAGGGTTTTCTGCTTATGGACCACTTGATGTGACAACTTGCTCTTGTGTTTTGTTAACTTCAAAGATGTTAATAAAATGTTCTCTTTGCCTCTGCCAATAAGATGTTTTGCTTTTTCATTTCTTTCCATTGTTATGGAACATGATCCCATTTGCTTCTAGCAATAATCCAGTATTTTGCATTGTCAGGAAATGGCCAACAGTGGTAGGGTCTATGGAAATTTACCACAGCCAACTTAACCATAGCCAACTTACCACAGCCAATTTACTGCGGGACAACTCGCCTCAGCCAACTTGCTGCAGGACAACTTGACAAGAGTTACACTAATGTCAAAGAAATGGTGGAATAGAATCATTAAAGGATGCAAAAGGAGCAACAGAATGAAATGTGAACTGCAAAAGTTAAAATAATTTTGTATTTATTTTAAATAATGAAATAGAATTGTTAAACTGTCTCATAGCAAGATGTCCCATGGCAAGTTGTCCTACAGGGAGGTGGCTGTGGTGAGAACTTGTTCTTAATTAAAGTCAGTTTAGTTCATGAAATAGAATTAATGGGTAATATATTTGGGCTTTTCCACCTTTATTGGGAAAAAATTAAAATGGGAGGTTACTGTGGGTGGGCTTGAGAGGCTGCCTCTGTTGCTTCTAAGTTCCCTGCAGCTCCTTTCTGCTTTAGAATCCAGCCTCCTCCTCCCCTTTGGTCCTGCTGTAACCCTTGTGATGGAAGTTTCATCCCATAATGCTTATCTTCTCTTCCCCTTACCCCCTTTGGCATGCAGCTCAGTCCAGCATCCTTGCCTTAGGTGAGAATGGGTTGAGTGTGAGATATTTGTTGTACAGAAAGAACTTGGAAAGGAGAGGAGCCAGGAGCAAGGCCCCCAGGTGGTCATCTTCGGTAGACACATTTTGAAGAATACACCTGTTCCACTGAAATTACTTGCTGTTATTTTTGTCTGAGGAAGAAAATGTGCAGTATAGATCCAAAAGAAGATATGAGAGAGACAGGGAGGGTAGGAAAGAGAAAGAGAGGATATAAATTGTAATCTATTATTGAGTTTACATACCTTTGTCTCTCCTTGGATTTAATTTGAAAGATTCAATTCAAGGGTAATGTTTTGATGTTGTTGATTGTATGTTTTGTTTTATGTTGTGTTATTTTTCATTTTCTGTTTTGTGTTTCCCTTCTTGCCCCCCCCTTGCCCCCCCCTTTTCTTCTTTTTGTATCCCCTGTTTTTAATAATAATGTAAATAAAAATTGTTTTTTTTTTTAAAAGAGAAAGAGAGGATAAATATGCAGAAACATGAGTATTGAACACTTGGACTATCTGACTCTCTGTATGATTTGTAAGGAGCACATGTCTCAACACCTGCCTTTGTTGTAAATTGTCTGAAGTTTGGGGAAGAAGGAACAGAAAAGAACAGTCTGGCAGTAACAAGATGCAACATTTTCAGATATTCAGATTATCAAACTCGCATCATACGGCGGCATCACCCCTGCTTTAGAGCTACAGTCTCTCTCTCCTGTTCTGTTTGAACACAAGCAGCCATTTTCTTTTTAAGTGACTGTGGAACTGCCTGCATTCCTGTTCTGGATTTCCAAGTCCATAATCTAAAATTATTTTCTAGGCTATGATTTTTCTGTGCTAAAGAATTCAAAGGCCTGGCTTTGGTTTGTTGTGGGTTTGTCGATGGGTCATGTCTTTGAATTTAAACTTCCAACATGTAATTGGGGCTGTGCGTGTGTGCTCATTACTTGTAGCTCCTGTCTAACCCCAGTGATAAAGAAGAAGGAGAAGCCCGTGCTCAGTTGTTGAAGTCAGATGAGGCTCGGCGCCTGCGTTCCCAAGCACAGTCTGCCTTTCTCAAAGAAGATTACTATACTGCTATCACGCTCTTGGATAAAATTCTAGAAGTAAGTCCCAGGCTGGAAACTGATGCCAAGATGTGAGCATGGTTACTACTTTTGAATTTTAAATTTTGAATCAAAAGTTACTTTGGAGTCACAGCAACATTCAGGTATTATTATTTTTTTCACCAGATGCTTGTAAATTTCCCCTCTTTGGGCAAAGTTTCACTTGCGTGGCAGCACCTTATCTGATTTTCAGTGTTACAATACTGTAAAATTGGGCCTCATGTGCACCTGATCAGATGAGAGAACTTTAGGGTATCTTGGAGCTGTAGCCTGGACTGGGAAGTTGGAAAAGCCTCCTGGAAGAAGGCAGTGGCAAGCAATTTCTTTACCATTGGCACAACAATTTACAAATTTATTCATTAAGTCCTCCAGAGTGATCTCCTTTAACTTGAGATTTTATTTTATCAGAATAATCTAACCACACAATTTCCAAAAATTGTGTTGTTAATCAGGTGGTATTCAGCCAGTTCTGACAGGTTCCAGAAAACTTTTGATTGATATGGAGAACCACCTCTGATTGGCCGACACCAGCAAATACCACTTCTGATTGGCTGACCGCATAGTCATACCCACTAAGCCACACCCATAGAACTGGTAGTAAAAAAAATTTGAATCCCACTACTGTGTTACATTAACCTGATAAAATGTGGATTAAAAGGAGATTTGCTCCGGAGGAATCCCAAAACGGTGTTGAACGTTTTGCTCCAATTGTGTAGAGATGGTTATCCAATTCTTAAAGCGTGTATGGCATCGTGTGGCTTATGGCTTCATTTTAGGTGAGAGGGTCCTTTTGAACAAGTACAAATAGGATTAAAATCTCCTTTCGTTTCTGGTTCCTCAAGGTTTGTGTTTGGGATGCGGATATGCGGGAACTTCGAGCTGAAAGCCACATTAAAGAAGGGGAGCCTGGGAAGGCTATCAGTGACTTGAAGGCTGCTGCCAAATTGAAGAGCGATAATACTGATGCTTTCTATAAAATCAGCACCATATACTATCAACTAGGGGACCATGAAATGTCTCTAAGGTAAATGCTAGTATTATCGGTGGGGAGGAGCAAAAAGTCTTTAGAATTTTAGAAATCCTGCGCTGAATGGAAAGATGCCTTGCCAAGATGAAGAAGAGGTTATCTGAAGGAGGAGGGAGAAACATGGATGTGGAGTTCTCCCAGGCCTCCAAATTCCTCTTTTTCCTCATGGGAGAATGTTCCAGAATGACCCGGAGGAGAAAGAAGCGTTCAGTGTACCTCCATAATATTCCCTTATGCCAGGTTTTAAGATGGTCTATGCCAGTGTTTCTCAACCTTGGCAGTTTGAAGATGTGTGGACTTC
>JANHFR010003914.1:0-12579 GCA_032468015.1 Mimophis mahfalensis
ACCTTTTCCAATCCTGTGGCCACTGTTGAGTTTTCCAAATTTGCTGGCATATTGAGTGTAGCACTTTTACTGCATCAAAATTGCTTTTAGGATCTAGTAAATAAAATTGGCTTCATATTTACACAGGGTTAGTAAGCTTCAGAAAGTGCAGCAAGTTGCTATCTCCTTCGTTGAGATTCACATAAATATAAGCTACTTAACACTGTCTGAAACCAATTGGTGCAAGTTGCAGTTGACACGATAAACTAATGTTTGAGTTGTAATACTTTACAAGGAATGTTTCATACAAACATCTTTCCCATGTACAAAAGTAGGTAGGACATGGATACAGCTAGACAAAGGTCCTTTTCCCCCACTAGCTATATTTATCCACCAAGGTTTATTGTTTTGGGGGTGTTTATATTTGCTTTGCCATTATTTTCATTGGAGAAGGATTTACAACCTGAAATAGTGTAGTCCAGATGCAGCTCAATAGCTTTTCAGCTGCCCTTTAGAATTAGATCTAAGCCTTAATTGTCATGAGAGAAACCCTGCCTCACTGATATTATTGCTCTAATGCATGCTAATATTGAAATATTGGACTGGAATTCAAATAGCTCAGTGGATATTTTAGGGAGGTAAAATAAACAGAATGACAAAAGCAAAATAATAATAAAGTACACTGTTTATTAGCAGGCCCACAGTCACACTGAAAGCTGAATTTTAGAAAACTTGGAGATAATAGAAATGAAGAAGTAGGAGATACATTAAACAGGATTAGAATAGTAAGTCTATCAAGCTTGGAAGCTCAGCGGGTATTGAAGCTGAATGCAGCTAATCCCTCACATCATACTGGCAGTCTCAGATCATCTCCTATACAGTATGTGATGCTATCACTACAAATGTATGCTAAAACCTGCTTGATATCTTAAATTTCTTGTTCTAAATCCTCTAGCACTTATGGTTCTGCACCCCACTGCAGTTCCCTGCTATGATCAAGATATTTTTTATTCCTCGGGGATCCTCTTGTGATACTTTCTACAGTGATTATATATCTAGTTCAAATAGTGGATGAGAAATGGTTAAAAATATTTTTAAGGTAAGATTTTTCGGTCATGTCACCCTCTAAAGATAGCACATTAATTTTCCAATGAAGTCCTTTCACAGCCTGGAAAATAATAACGGCAAGATTTGTACAATACCCTAGTCAAAAATATAGTTGGCTAGTTTGTGAGGTTTTTGTATTGTAATGAAACCCAGATCCCGGAGTTAATTGAATAAATTATACTTTAATTGATAGGTTGTCGTATTGTGCAAATAGATACTGTATTTTCATAAATGAAATAATTATCAACACTTAGAAACTCTTAATTTGAGGACAACAATGAGAGAAATAGATGTAATTAGTCTTAAGGTCCCTTATCATGCTTACATTAGTTCAGGTTTCCATTGTTAGTATTCTTGATTTTGAGATGAACAACTTCCACAAGCATTTTTTTAAAATTTGAAATGATTCAAGATCAGTTCTTTCCACTGGTAAAACCACATGTTCCTTATGAGTTATAATTTTACATATGGGCTTGTACCGCATCCAAATTCCGGAGTTTTCTTCATATACAGCTTTATAACATTAGATTTGGACTGGGTTGTTTTTTTTTTCCTGAATAGACATTTTTATTAACTGCTGTTCTGATGGATGATTCTTATTATATTTGGTGTCTGTTTAAATGATTGAATAATGACTTGATTTTAATGTTTTTGAAGTGCCAAATTGATATGATTTTTAGATGTAATGCTCATTAATTCTGGGGGGAGATGCTATTATGTACATAACCAGAATTGATGGTGAAGCTATCTAGAAATGAGACGGAATTGACACTACTTCCTGCTCTGTAGCAGTTTTCCTATTGCTTAATATTGTGACTGAAGGACTTGAGAAATTGAAGGTGGGTATGGAGCCCATTGTAATCATGGCAAACATGAAACTGTCCTACATCAGCAAAGGCCTGAGACATAATGGAGCTCACAAATCAGTTCTTTTTAAATTTAATTTCTCAGGGCAGTAGTCATATGATCTGGAGATAGGGGATGTTAGCATAACTCTTTGATTGCTTTGTCATTTTCTGTAACTTCTTTGGGTCTCGGGGGTGATACAATGTGTTGAACAGTGGTGGGATTCAATTTTTTTTACTACTGGTTCTGTGGGCATTGCTTAGTGGGTGTGGCTCTGCTGTTGGCTGATCAGAGGTGGTATTTGCCGCTTCTCCGAACCAGTTAAAATTATCACTACCGGTTCTCTGGAACCTGTCAGAACTGGCTGAATACCACCTCTGGTGTTGGATGGCTCTGTCCCAAGCACCTGATGGACATGTTGAGTTTAAGAGGGAGGTTTAGGTTGTTCCTGGGGTATTGTGCCTGGAACTGCTTAGAATTTGAGTGTGACAACAACCTGCCCTTGGGTTGGATTGTGTCAGACAATCTGCTAATTTTCAAGTGAATTTTGAAGATGACACAGCAAAAGAAACACCTGGAGTACTGCTTGAGAAAGACAAAGAATAAATTTGACTGAACATAAATTAAAAAATCAAGTCTTGGCTTTTATAAAAGTGTTATGTTTGGCCACTTAATAAAAGTGACCAAACATAACCCTTTTTCTGCTCTTCTTACTCTCTTTAAGGTGGCCCTAACTCTCCTGATGAGGAAGAAGCCAAAGGAATGTCTGGTGGCACTCTACTCAAGGCATCTCTCTTGTGGAGTTAACTGAGGCACTTTCTGACTTTGATATCTGGAGTTAACTAAGGCATTGTTTGGCTTCATTATCTGGGAAGAGTTTGAGCTTGTTGATCCTGAGGAAATGGACAGATGTCTTGGGGCTATAAATTCAGCCACTTGTGTATTTGATCCACATCCCCCTTGGATGGTTGCTTCCTGTCACAACATGTAAAAAATAAAGTTAAAAGTTCCCTGTCCAGATAGGTGCTCTGCTCCATTTTCTAACTGAAGGAGCCAGCATTGTCCAAAGACATGTGACCAGCATGACTATATACGAAAGGCTCATGGAACGCTATTACCTTCCTACCAAAATGGTATCTATTTATCTACTTGTATTTGCATGCTTTCAAATTTCTAGGTTGGCAAAAGCTGGGGCACCTCATCACCTAGTGCTTGGGTCTTGAATCTCAAACCTTCTCAAACCTTCTGGTCAAGAAACCCAGTGTCTTAACTGCTGGCCACCACACCTTTATACAATATGTAGATAGTGGTGAATTCATCCTGAACTCAGTGAAGCAGAGTTCAATTCTCTTCTCAAAAGGATAGTTGTAACTAACAGTATAATATAGCCTTCTAAATATTTTTTAATTAATGTTTAGCATATCATGCCTTCAAGCTTTCCTCTTCAGCTGAGTAGGTAATTGAAGTAATTGACTTGCAGCTTTAAAGGACCCGGGACACTATTCAAATTGGGAAGATTTCTACAGCCAGCACTCTCAGTGGAAGAATGGATTGCCTTCTTGGCAAAATACCTTTTAGCTCTGGCTGGTTTACCAGCTATGATCATTCTTGGATAACCAGGTGACAGTGATGAGTATAACTCATGACAAGGCTAATGTTTTTCAAACATTCTGTATATGGGTCAAACTTTGAGGTAGTTCAAAGGTGGCAGCTACTGCAAATTTTCATGGCCTGGGCAACCTACTGTGAATATATTACAACTGTTCTGAAGTGTCACAGGGGTTGCAGTTTTCCACCAAAATAAAAATCTATGTTCTCATAATGTTGTAAGTCACTTAAACCATGAGATGAATGGCATATGCATTTAATAAATAAAATAAAATATGAAGTGTTTTATAACTTCATACCTGAATAATCAGTTCTGTTTAGTAACCTGAAAGAAAAACATTCTCAGCTCATGTTTCAGACATGATTTTCCATCATTGTTCAGCTGTGGTTGACATCAAGCTTTATAAGCTTCTGACAACACTTTCAACTATATTTCTCCTCCCAGGCTTGTGTCTGTGAAAGTGTTCTGTCTGTTCTGGCTTGCTATTATAGTTTCAAGGTGCTTAAGCCCTTCAAAGTACTATCTACTTTTAAAATACTTTTATAGAGTGGCTTGTTATTTAAAGTTTAACTCTTTAAATAAGACTCTCCATTCATTCTTGTTTGATTGCTTTAGAAGGAATTGCATCACGGCTCTGGAATTGTTTGGGGCAATAAACAGAAAGTATTGAAAATGTTCCAAAGGTGCCTTTTTCAAAAGGCAGCTGGACTTTCTGGCTTCTGCTTCTTGGCTGAGAAGTGAAACATCTTCAAAGAAAAAAAAAGTTCAGTTGCCTCTTCAAAAAGCACTTTTGGGACAACCATGTCCTGGATGACTGAGAATCTCCATAGACGAGGTATTGAAAACATAATACATAACAGACATTACATACCTTTGTACACACATGTACAAACATGCACATGTGGGAGAAAAGCCCACTTCTATGCTTTCCATCTGCTGGACTCTGAGTGCTGAAATGGATGTAGGGCAAGGAACCAGCCAAAGTAAAAAAAATAACCAGCCAAAGAATCAAGAGTGGGACTGTTTCCATAGACATTTTTCTCAGCATAAGGTGTTTCAAAGAACAGTAAAAATTTCCAAAGTGCTATTTCTATGCATATGCAGTATATTTTCCCCCTTTAAATGTCTTCTCCTTTTACTTCTTTTCCTCTTCTTCCCAGTATAACATATGGCACAAATACATATAAATGAATCTCACCAATGATTCATAACAGAAGGTACTCCACCCCCAGCCTGTTAGAAGCCTTGAACTAATCGCTATTATATCCACATCAAAAAAGCAACCATCCTTGCATTGGTCTAATGAGAATGATAAGAAACACGCTGACACACAGGAGACAAATTGGTGCCAGTAATATAAAAATATGCCTTATTAAGTAGACATTTACAGATAGGAAGGAAGTCTAATGGTTCACTTTCCACACTTCTAAAGCAGACAAAAGATGGAAATAGTACAAGGAAATAAAGTTACGGGGTCAATGATATGCCTCTTTATATCTGCTGTCAATATTCTTCTTAAACTTCCAAATAAGGTTTTGGAAGTGATGACAGAAAACAGGAGGATTTCCAACAGTTAGCAACTCCCAGTTTACAACTGGGTGATTCCCCTCCCCCACCTTCTCTTGTTGTCTGTCAGGATAGGCCTTCATTGAAAGTTTGAGGACATGCTCAGGACAGCAGTGGGGAAAATATGTTGTATGAAACCACAATAATATTTGAAATCTTCTCATGTACAGTGAAGTTTGAGCTTGCAGTGTCAGAATCTGAAAACTCCAAGCACTGAGAGCCAGAGTCCAACTTTCTGTTCAGTATAGGAAATAAACATACAGCCTCCTTAAAAAAAAGTCTATCCAGTCTTCATTGGAATCACTCAGTAAAAGAGATCTGTAGGTAATTGGCTCCACTTTTGAACTACTTTTAAATGCACTTCCTGAAATCCATGGGACTGCAAGTAGGAAGGATTACACGTTTGAAAAGGGAGGATAAGAAAAAAGAACTACACTTAATCTCCAGGAGGCCAAACAGTTACCAAGGTGATTGTTACATTGTCTTTCCAGACTGTTAAAGGAAGCCCAGCTGGAAGTGCTGCCAATGGGCAAATCCAGGACTTAAACCCTAGCTATGGTCATTTTGTGTGTGTGTGTGTGGGGGGGGGGGGGGGGGGGGGGGGGGCCCTTGTTGTCTAATACTACCTTTGTCTTACTTAGTAGTCGTACATCTTGTACTTTTGCTGTTGCACTTTTGACAACAGTTTCAGGTGCTTGTTTTCACTTGGGCCCTTACTTCTCAAATGCCTGACATTCTGCCACTCTTATGTTTGCAGTTTCTTTGGACAATTGACATTCAGAAAAACAGAAAACAGAATAACGGAGTAGGGAGGGCCCTTGGAGGTCTCCTAGTCCTACCCCCTGCTCAGACAGGAAATCCTGTATGATTTCAAACAAATGGTTGTTCAACTCTTATTAACCCACAACTTCTGTTGCACTAGCTTGCTTTCTGAATTGTCTTTGTGATATGTTTGTGTTAATTTTGTATGTGAATTTAGGAATGTCAGTTTATATGATATTAATATTTGTACCATTGGTGGATTTTTTGTTTTTGTTTTGCTGTTGTTATTGTTCAGTGTTAATTAAGGTGACCAGATGACCCACTTTTGGCAGGACAGTCATGCTTTTTATTAATTGGTCCCGCATCACGTCTTCTTTTTAAAATGTCCCGCCATGCCACCGCCGTTCCTCCTCCTCCCCCGCCGTGCGTGACCGCTGCCACCATTGCACGCCGCACACCACCGCATTTCTCGCCGCGCACTGCCGCCATTTTTCGCTGCGCGACGCCACCGTTTCTTGCCGTGCCGCCACTGCTTCTCGCCGTGCGCCACTGCCGCTTCTTGCCGTGCACCGCCACCGTTCCTCTTACCCCCCCACCGCGTGGCCAGCGGTGGTCACATCCCCCCCTGCCCCCCGCTCACCGTCCCGCTCACCTCCTGCTGGCATCTGGTCACTTTAGTGTTACTGTAAGTGCTTTAGATGTGGTAAAGCATTTGTATTGTGTAGCAGGCTTCAGCAGGCAAGCAGCAGGCCAGCCTAGTTACAACAGCAATTTATTGAGTCAAACTGGAACTGAGGAACAGCACGCAAAAGTCTTTAATTTTACATGGTGGATCCAAAGGGCCTTAACCAATCATAATATTTGAAAACCCCACCCAAATATGAATGTTCTAAATTTCCCTCCAAAACAGTTGGAATTAGCAGTTACGGTCATTTAAAGGTTAGTTTCACTTTAGCAGGGCTTAAAAGGTAAAGGTAAAGGTTCCCCTCGCACATATGTGCTAGTTGTTCCCAACTCCAGGGGGCGGTGTTCATCTATGTTTCAAAGCCGAAGAGCCAGCGCTGTCCAAAGACATCTCCATGATCCTGTGGCCGGCATGACTAAATGCCAAAGGCGCACAGAACACTGTTACCTTCCCACCAAAGGTGGTCCCTATTTTTCTACTTGCATTTTTACATGCTTTTGAATGGCTAGGTTGGCAGAAGCTGGAACAAGTAACAGGAGCTCACTCCATTACGCAGCGCTCGGGATTTGAACCACCAAACTGCCTAACTTTCTGATCAACAAGCTCAGTGTCTCTCACTATTAAGTGCTCTTCCCAACATTCAATCAGAATCTGCTTTCCTATAACCAAACCTATTATTTTGTGTTGTATTTCCAGAAATGATAAGGGTCAATCATTTTAGGTATTTGAAGAGTGCTAACATATACAGTCTCTCCATTTCACCCCTTTTTCTCTTAATCAGGTTCAACATTCCTCCCCCTCCGCAATCTTTGATTTTCCCCCCATCTCACAGTAATTTTGACGAACAACTTGTTTGTTTGTTTGTTTATGCACTTATTTTATTCATTTTCTCGAATTCTAACCTATCTTTTAACTACTAGGAATTTTCGCATTGTAAATATTTTTAAATGACAAAGTAAGAGGCATACTAATGATTTAAAATGGCTCCATGAAAAAGAGCATAAAATTGGTACCAGCTATACAGCCTTTGGGAAGACATGTTGGAGCCAAGGATCCTCAGCAGAGAAAATCATCTCCTTTATAAATAAGCATAGGTAGTCCTCAACTTACAACCACAGCTGAGCCCAAAATTTATGTTGCTAGCAGGGGCATTTGTTAAGTAAGTTTTGCTCCATTTTTTAAGTGAACAATTGTTAAGTTAGTACATGGTTGTTAAGTGAGTCTGGGTTCCCTATTGGCTTTGCTTATTAGAAGATCACAAAAGAGGATCACATGATCGCAGGACACTGCAATTGTCACAAAAATGACTCAGTTGCCAAGTGCCTGAATTTTGATCATGTGACCATGGGGATGCTGCAAGGGTCATTAGTGTGAAAAATTGTCATAAATAATAATTTCAGTGTTCATGTAACTTTGAATGATCACTAAATGAACTATTGTAAGCTGAGGGCTATCTGTAGTGTACTTTTTGTAACACTGGAGCTTTGAGAAAAGTTTTTGTTCTTAGAATAATATGAGAATAGCTTCTCTTTCATCTGTAAATTTAAACACTGAGTTAATCTCAAATCAAATAGGCATAACCTATGTAACTCCTCAAACTTTGGAAGATATTATTTCTACAACAAAATGATGTAGGGGGTTTTTTCGGGGGGGGGGGAATCAGGGGTGCCCCATGTTTAAGAAGTTTGCATCAAATTTGGCAATTACTAGACCAGGAATCACTGTAACCAGGTTACTCCTGCCTATGGCCACAAAGATGATTAGGGGACTGGAGGCTAAAACGTATAAAGAATGGTTGCTAGAACTGGGTATGTCTAGTCTTATGAAAAGAAGGACTAGGGATGACACAATAGCAGTGTTCCAATATCTCAGGGGCTGCCACAAAGAAGAAGGAGTCAAGCTATTCTCCAAAGCATCTGAGGACAATGGGTGGAAACTAGTTAAGGAGAGAAGCAACCTAGAAGTGAGATGTTTCATAACACTTATAACAATTGATCAGTGGAACAACTTGCCTCCAGTAGCTATGAACGCTCCAACACTGGAAGTTTTTAATAAGAGATTGGACAACCATTTGTCTGTCTGTACTTTGTGAGCTGCCAAAGTTGGTGAAGGAATCTGAGACACTAATATTACCTGAGGATTTAGCGAAAGAGTGAGTCAGGAAATGTTAGAAGCATTACACTGCTACATCAGCAGGTCTACAGTTAAGCAACATTGCTGGGTTGCATTAAAAGAGAGAGAGATGACAAGGTAGAGGGACAAATACAGTGAGGAAGGCAAGTTTTGATATTAGCAATGCTATCATATTTATTTGCAGACAGGGGGATAATACCTTGTGTGATCTTGATATGTTAATGTGCAAAGCTCTGCAGAAAGTAGCTTATAGAACTGAACGATGGAGAGTAATCAGCCATTTTGCTGCTAAAGTCATATTTAGATCCCTTCCCTCCCTCCTGCTCCACCATATAGTTTTGGAGCTGTCATTTTTCAATCAACAGTGTTATCTGCAGAGAGCTCTGACATTAAAGCTAGAACTGATGTATTACTGACAAAACACAGCAGAGCTCAGAGCCGGTGAGTATTACCACTAAACAGCAATTTGGCTGAAAGATTTTCATTTAGTTCTGCCTCTCCCTACTTTTCCTTGTTTATTCACCCTTCCAAAGTGTCAGAAACAATGGTGCTTCTAAACAGAAATTATTTTGTCTAACAAACAAGGATTCTGCACAAACAACTAAAAGCAAAAGCTCTCACAGGGACAAATGAACACACTTCATCACTAATGCCTGTCAGATGCACCATGTGGTTCCCGCTTTAATTTCTTAACATTCTGTTAAAATTGTGATTTAGCATCTATTTTAATGCAGCATAAAGACTTGAATATTTTATTACAACCCACCCCTCCCCCAGTTCATTTCAGTTAACTCTTCATTTTGACTCCCATTAGACACGTATTAGGAAAACAGAAATGCAGAACGTAACTATGAACTGGACAGACAGTGTTTCCACCAATTTTTTGGGAAGAAATTTGATCCAGACCAAGTGTGCTTTTCATGTCTCCCACTGACTCATCTAGTAAGCTGGGAGAACGTATTTGCCTTTCAGTGCACATTCAGAATTCAAGAAGTGCCTGGATGAGAAATTCTCTTCATTAAAATTTTAGGCACATATGCTGGTTTGGTATCTGCTGCATTGATCTTTGGAGAACTGAAACACATAATCCACCCTTTTGAGAATGTTTCAATCCTCCTTCCCAAGTACAAAATTGCACATATCGGGGTAAATTACGTATAACACTGCAAACATTAGAGAAACATACGTATGTAAAACACCTTTTCCTACAAGCAAAGCACATATGAAATGTGTACAAAAACTGTACATGTATTCCTTCTGTTGAATCATGTCCAATGTTGAAAGTTTGCTTGGCATGATTTTTCAGAAGTGGGTTGCCATTGCCTCATTTTGAACGTGGAGAGAAAGTGATGGGTCCAAGGTTACCCAGCTGGCTTTCTGTCTAAGGTAAGACTAGAACTTCCAATTCCTAGTCTGAAATTTTCATCACTGCACCCATTAAACAGACTTGGCAACTGGCTCTCATTTATGATAGGGTGCCCGGGTCATATGTTCTCCTTTTACAACTTTCTGACAAACAAAGTCAATGGGGAAGCCAGATTTATTTACTGACTGTGTTACTAACTTAAAAAAAACAGCAGTGATTCACTTAACAACTGTGGCAAGAAAGGTCGTAACATGAGGCAAAGCTCACTTAACAAATTTCTCACTTAGTGACAGAAATGTTGGGCTCGTAGGTGGTCATAAGTCATGGAATACTTCTAAATAAAGAATGTCTGAATAAAGAAACTGAATGTAAATCTACTGTGAACATTCAAACCCCAAAAATATATATCCATTTTGAAATGTGTACCTGTGATTTCTTTGTTCCACGGAGAAGAGTCTAAACACTACAGCTGGGAGTTTGATTTATACAGCATGGGTTTGTTCCTCTATTGCTCTGTTTTAGTTTAATAGTCATAGGTTTGTTCATATGGTGCTGTGTGTTCAATGCTGTTAATAAAAGATAATTATATATTAAAAATTGGAATTTATTACCATGCCACGGACTATAGATTTACCAAGGATGAGATGCAACAAAAATAAGAATTCTCTTATTTTTAAGAGTAAAAGACTGTGTGTCACAGAGGTGAAAACTTAGATCAGTAATATGTGCTTTCTTTCTTTTAATGAGCTGGATCTTTAACTTGACTAAAAAAAACAACCTCTAGATGATTGCCAAGAATTAAATTAAATTTAGTTCCTTTCATTAATTATTTTAATGAAATTTAATTAATTGTTATAATTAAATGTAATTAATTAGTTCTATTAAATTAATTTGATTTAAGAATTAAGTTTACATAGCTCCTTGTTCTGTTTAGTGGTGATCCAGAATATGACAGTCCAGATCTGATAACCCCTTTTTGTTGTGATGTTTTAGTTATTGAGCCATTCTTCATTCCTTAAAGACATCTTTTAGCTCTCTGAATTACTCAATATGGAATTACTTCAGTAAAGTTCTGCTGTAAAATCCAAGAGTGCTAGAAAAGCAGTTCAGACTCTGATGAAGCACGAGATGTCACTTCATGTTCAAATAATATACTAAGTTTCTTGAAGCCAAGAGAGCACAGGAAAACAGAATAACAGAGTTGGAAGGGACCTTGGAGGTCTTCTCTAGTCCAAGCAGGGGACCTGTACAACTCCAAACAAATGGCTGCCCAGTCTCTTCTTTAAAAAAAAACTCCAGTGTTGGATTACCCACAACTTCTGGAGGCAAGCCGTTCCACTGATTAACTGCCAGGAATTTCTCCTTAGTTCTAAATCAGATGTTTCCTTGATTAGGATTAGGGTTAGGGTTAGGGTTAGGGTTAGGGTTAGGGTTAGGGTTAGGGTTAAGATTAAGATTTGGATTAGGATTTGGATTAGGATTAGGATTAGGATTAGGATTAGGATTAGGTTTAGGATTGAAGATGCCTATAAGTATCAGATAATTGACACAAGATTAATGAATAGATGTATTTATTTATCTACGTAATGTAAAGAATAGCTCATCTGGGCCTAGTGACCTTGCATATCCAGAATGATGTAGTATATCATTTATTAACTGATGGTTCCTCCCCCTCTGGTGGGACTGGTCTATCAGGGCAAGATGCTGCTATAGAGCATTGCATACCAAAACAACTGGACAGAGTTAGTTTCTTCCCCTATGCCATCATTCGTCTAAACAACTAACTCCTACAGCACTGTCTTCTGTCTGAATATATTTACTCATTTAGAAGGCTGTATTGCTATTATCCTTGTCATCTTGTCATCCTTGTCATCTTCTCATTTCTCACGTTGAGGTATCTTATGATTTATTATTGTATCTTATGATTTATGATCTATGACTTATCACTTTGATGTTTGCATGTACATTGAGAGCTTATTCACCAGAGACAAATTCCCTGTGTATCCAATCACACTTGACCAATAATGATTTCCATTCCATTCCATTCCATTCCATTCCATTCCATTCTAATAGCAGTATAAAATATAAAACTTTAAAAACAAGATATCCAAAGAATCTTTCTTCACAAAGTAGGCTCACACAAGCAAAAGTGCACACAAAAATCTATCTGCCCAAATATTTGTTTTCTTGTGTCATGTTAATAATATATGGTAGAATAACTGAATAGCCATCACTTCCCTTCCAAGAAGGCTCTTAGCTAGCATGAGAAAGACAAGACCCGTTTCTTCTTCACTTTGCTGAAGTGGATTTCTTTTAAAAGAAAAATACCAACCACTTACCAGTAAAATCAAGAGACAAGAGTGGTCACAGAGGGTGAATGTTTTATTTCAAGAAAGCACTACCTGTACAGGGAAAATAAATGACAGCTGTTAGAGGAACATGCTTCATCAAAAACTGTATAATTAACTTGACAGTTGGCACATTCATTGTGCTAAGGAGTCATGCCAATACATGAAATGTTTTAGC
>JANHFR010003914.1:29491-39963 GCA_032468015.1 Mimophis mahfalensis
GTGATTTAATTATTTTTTTTAATTTTTCTAGTATGTGTTTTTATTGTTGTGAGCCGCCCTGAGTCCTTCAGGAGTTAGGGCGGCATATACATCCCATTAAAATAAAATAAATAAACTGTAATACTCACCAGTAGAGAAATTATATGCATTCTTGATTTTTTTAGTCAAAATACCAAACAAATAATTGGTGTTAGTGAATACGTTCCCTACTCATTGGATTACTAAAACAAATAGAAAAGAATAGTTGAAACCTATCTGCAAGCAAAGACATGTTTCAGTGTGTTTGGAATGCAATAGCTTAACTTGAATAAAATGTGTATAATTCATAAGATTATGTCATCTTTTTGGCAGCTGAACTGCTTAGAACTTTTATTCCTTCCAAAAAGGCAGAATAAACAAACATGTGTTTATGATTGATCTCCAATAACCAATATTGAAAGCAATATATGTACAACACAAATTACTGTGTTAATTTTAAAGTACAAGTTTCTATACGCATACTGCATAGTTCATATATACTGGTACATTTTTTTTTTGCTCTGGAATTTGTATCACCATCTAAATTGCATAGATTCCATGCTGCCAGGAGCCAAGCAGGGCAAAATTTCTGACTCAGCTATAACCTTTTAAATTATTTCTGCACAACTATGCAAATTAAAGTCAACTTGCATATTCTATCAGATATGGAAAGTATCCAATCTTGAGGATGCTGATATTCTAGGCAACACAACCATTATGAGACCTATCAAAATGCTAGGTTCTGATCTTGGTTCTAGCTTATTGTATCTTGCCAAAAGAAGGCCTTTGCACAACTTTGGTGGGTGCCAGTTGCACTTGTTCCTGGATCAAAGGCCTTACCCATAGTCTCTCATGGTCTGGTCACCTCCCTGTTGAATAGTGCAATACACTCTACACGGGGATGCCCTTGAATACTATCTAAACCTGCACCTCGTGCAAATTATAGCTGAATGAACAGTTAGGTAGAGTGCATGTTATATCACTAGCTACAATGGTTACCAGTTTGTTTCTGGATCCAATTCAGCGTGCTGGTGTTGATGGTTAAAGCCCTATAAAGGATATTTGAGGTAACACCTTTTCCTCTTTTCACCTGCCTACCTGACCAGATCTAATAGAATGGTTCCATTGTCCAGACTGCTACATTTGGTGGGACCTAAGCAGGGGCCTTTTTTGCTGTGGCACCTGCTTTGTGGACTCCCTCCACCCCCCGAGATGAGGTCAACATTATCACTTATGAAGGTCCTTTAAGACCTAGTTATGCCAGCAGGCATGCAAACACCAATATATTGGTTATCTCTCCCTCTCTCTCTCTCTCTCTCTCTCTCTCTCTCTCTCTCTCTCTCTACCTACCTACCATCTATCTATCACATACACACACTGTACTGTGCAACTGGATGGTCACACTCAATACCGATTTCACTTGGATTTCTCTCCTGTTCATTTACTTTCCATTTTGTTAATTGATAAACTATTCACACTTCTACTTCTGAAAGCATAACTGCCTAATATCTTTGCAAAGTATTGTATATGTAATTGTATTTCTGATATCCCTCTGTTGTTTTCCTTTCCTTGTTCTGCTTTTATCGTTTTTCATGTTTCTTGTAATAATATATACTGGTTTTAGATAACAATTGTTATATATAGTCTTTTAGGATTGTTGTGGCACACAAAATCAGTTTTTTGAGATGGGCAGCCATATAAATTTGATAAACAAACTAACAAACAATAAACAATGATCTTGCATGATGGTATAGTCCATGTCTTTTTAGTGCTGGGTATGTTGTACAAGAGACGTCACATAAATCAAGCACATCTTTTTGGTTTCACCGAGTAGAATGTATTTAGCTGGCAATGTTTTAAATCTAGTCTTCCATCCTCATCTATAAAGTTAAACAATATTTCTAAACCAGAACAAGAAATGTAGCAACAAGTGTTACATCTTCATTCTTTTTTGTTCAGCTCTTCAGAATCTAAAACGTTGGGAGATATCCTGCCATGCCAACTTGCCTACCGATGAAGGACTCCCACCTCATTTTATTTTCAGTTCTTGGATCAGAATCACAGAGCTCATGTGGAAATTATGGATCACTTTTGATCCACAATTGGCTCTTTATATGGGTTAAATGAGAGGCTTCGTGGCACCCAGCAATACATACAAAAATATATTGTTTTCTTAATAATATGGTCTGGTTACTTCCCTATTCCAGTCTGCAACAGGGCAGAAAAGGATTTCATTTCTTTCCCATTTGGCTTGAGAAAATCGGTTTGAGCTGCATGGTAGCATTTGGGAGCAATTATAAATAGAGCAATTTCTAAAACCACTTTTGGGATAGTTTAGAGTATGCTGAAGGCAGTGTACAGAGATGCATGCTGTTTTGGAAAATTACGGAACGGTGCCCTATAAAGTGTATTAGAACACAGTGACTGGTAAAAGAGATTGAAACATTCAGATGGTGCCTTTTTTCTGTTTTCTATGTTATTCTATTCATAGATGGACAACTCTGGATCCAGCCCAATGTTTATATAATTTACCACAGTGCAGTCTTCACACCTTTCTTTAGTTCACAAATCCTTTAATCCCATAAAGTTGGTACTGAACATAATTAAGTCTCATGCAGCATTGTCCTAATTTAAAAAGTACAGCTAAGGAAGCTTAGCCTCATGGTTTGAAAGATTTGGATCTGACCTAGGAATAAAATGAAGGTATTAGATAACATTTGATGAAAGCTAATTTTGTCTATTTCTTCTTTGAACACACCTTAATGATTTTTTTTTTAGAATTGTCTGCCTTGATGAATGCATATTTAGTTAAACTATATGTTAAGGAACTTCTATAAATTACAGAAAATCCTATGTTTTAGTTTATACTTCTGATTATAGAAATGCATTCATGACTAAATCCGATAAACCTTATATAGTGCATTTCATGAATTGAGTTCAAACTAGAATATATTTTGGATTTTTCTAGAAATAAAACACCTATAATCATTCCCTTTTAATGATCCTGTACTTTTTAAAATTATTTTTAGAGTAGAATCAGGATGACTGGATAGAGCTCAGCATTTATTCTGGTCAGATCCTAGTTAACACTCAGCTCCATTCAGCTGCCCTGACTCTACCCCCGAAAAATGATGAAATACATAGATATTCAACCCCAAATAGAATATCTATGTACTTGATAAAAAGCATAAACAATTTTAAAAATTTTAAACCAGAAGTATAATTTTAATTTTGACTTCTAGCTTAACTACTATATGTATAACAAGGACACAAACTTAGAAAGGATAACTATCTATGATTTTACCATTATACTGAGATATTTGAAATTCTGACAGAACTAGAAATTTTCAATATTATAAATATTTTATTAGGATAAAAAAATACATACAGATAGCCATAGGATATATACACACAGCTAATAGTTGAAAGAAAATTAGGCAAAACTTTTTCAATATGAAACTAGTATATTCTAAACATCTCATGGAGACAATAGCAGTAGAAGGTAAATTCAGTAAGTTGATCATGAAAATGGTAGTAATAGGAACATGGTGTAGAATTTTCTTGTAACATGAATGGTAAATTCACCATTCAGTGGATGAACATTTGTGATGTATTATGTAGATTCCCATTGAAAGACAAGTATTTGGAAGCATCAGTAGTTCCTATTTTCCACGTTGAGGAGCCAGTAGCTACAGTGTTATATTTTACTATGTACATTATATACAGACACCAAAAGGAAGAAACTGTCAAAGCTATAGTCATATGATTATTATTTTTTGTTCTGAAAACCTAATAAAATATAGAGCAATGTCTGAATTTTTACAGATCTCGTTCAAGAGTCTACCTCAAGGATTCAGTAGAAAGGTCAGAAAAAGTGAATCTATACAAATTGTATTTGGAGTGAGAATTATTTTTAGAAGCACTGAAATTGTAAACAAGGTATGCCAAACAGGGATACATTATTTGCAATGAAAACACTGGTCAAAAATAAAATTAAATTTGTTTATATAAATAAGAGAGCAGAAATCAATCTATCATCCAGAATTATTCTAAACAATGGGATAGAAGCATTGCAATTGGACCTACATCCAAAGAGAGTATAACCTGGCATTTAGGACAGCAACAAATTGAAGGTTGCATATTCAAACACATTACATATAATTTAGGAAGTTATTTCCTGGCTATAAGGCTCTGGTGCATTGTACTGGAAGTGTGATGTTCTATTCTGGGCACTTCATCTGTTTCTAAAAAAATGAAAATGAAAATACTAATACACAAAACAGACAAAAACAGAATGTAAAACTAAGAGAGTAAGCTACAGTAGCTTACTAAAAGGATGCGTAAGCATAAATAAAAGAAGTGCAGATACTTTTAGAGTTTGATATATCAAGAGGATCCTAAATGTTAAGGACCAAATTGACAGCTGTATGGATGAACAGAGTTGCAAATGAATTTGTCCTGTAAAGCTTCTGAACTACCTTCATAGATTAATATGGTTTTGAACCCAAAAAAGAAGCAGTTCCTTTTTTATGTGGGTGAAAAGACATGAAAAAGATAATACATCATTCACTGCTCTAATGTAAAAGCCAATCCTGGGATTCTCCATTTTTAAATTCTGAAACTGTACAAATACATTTTCAACTATGACATTCTAGGAGACTGCATCAGTCTAGAACAGAGAAGAATACTATCTCCTTGAACAGCCTCTACAAATAAAGGAAACAAACAAAAATCACACACACACACACAAAAACCTAGCAGAACCTACCAAACGTGAATGAAGCAAAAATAAATAAAAAATAAAAAAATAAAAAAATGGAAGCATGATAAACTTTTTAGTAAACCAGGTTTTTTATACTTAACTGTTTACAACAAAAAGTAAATATGTTTAGTCTATATGAATATAAACAGAGATAATCATTTATTCAAATGAAGTCTAGCACTGAGAGGCTTTAAGAAAATTATTCAAGGTTTTTCATCAAACAGTGGTGAAATATAATTTGTAATTAATGCAAATTAATATTAGAATGTTTTATTTCAGATAACGTTAAAATAATTTCTTGTTACTTGGAAAACATAAAGACTCTAGAAGCTTTTTCCAATGCTCATCTTCTTATGTTTGTCACATCAGAAATATGTAACATAAAAAGTCCTTTGGTTCATTAAGTCTTAAGGCATTTTATATTCCTTTAGAAGGAATTGTTTGAGATGGACATGATATTTATTTCTTTAGAATGAAGTATCAGAAAGGATAAAAAAATGTTTAAATGCAGACTGGTAGTAAATGCATGCATATTAACTCCCACCTATTATTTCTCTTGGTCGTGTAATGGTTGTCTTAAAAAGCACTTTAAAGTAAATGATACACCTGGTCTTGCACTATCTGAAAATACACTATCACAATATTGCATTGAAAATCAAGAAGAGAGTTATTGACATCAAGCTGGAGAAGCTATTTAAAATTTCTGCACAACTTCCTCTTGCATCCATACCTGAAACAAATGAAAAACAAAAGAAAAAGATTAGTGGAATAAGAAAAGAATGTGATTTTTTTAACAGTACTCTGCTATTTCACTCAATGTTCTTTCGATTTATAAAACTTCGATTTATAAAACTTGTGATTTTTGCAGGTTTTTTAACCTGCCTTCAACCACAACTTCATACAGTAATTCAATTCTCTGAGAGCCAGTTTGATGCACTGGGCTAGATACTCACTCTCTCTCACCCCCCCCCCCCCCTGTGTGTGTGTGTGTGTATGTGTGAATTATAGTCCTGCCTGTGGCAAGAAAATAGCTGGGTGACTTTATCTGCCCTAGGATAAAGGTAAGGGCAAGTTGCTTCTGAAAAATGTTGCTTAAAAATTCTATGTAGTTTCCAGGAGTTAAGATGCCCTCAAAGGCATTTTTTAAAAAATCCTTACAGGTGTTTCGTCCCTATTTTTCTGTAGTTGCTTGCAAGACTATTGTAGAATTCATTGGAAAGATCCAAACAACTGAAAAAAAATATTAAAACTAAAATACATGGTTGAAATTGCTCTGGGTATCATTCTGTATATTATATACTAGCTGGATACCAGTGCTTCACTATGAAACTGTGATCGGCCTTGATAAAGCTTGAAAATTAATGAGTAGTTTAAAAAGGCACTGTATTATTTTGTTAGAGATGGTAAGCTAAATTTCTGTTACAGATTAAGACATTAGTCTAAATCTAACAACAATAAAATGGATGGCCTTAAACCCTTTAATCCCTGGTTTAAGCTTTTTAATCCTCAGCACCCCTGGTGTTTGGTCTACATAGCAAGGCTTGCATATGCTATGCATAGACTTTTAATTCCTCCCTCAGATGAATTTCTCAGGACCTCCCTGTAGACAACATTCCTAGTTTTGCTCTCTGGCTGGAGGATGACCAGGCTATCAGGTGAACTGACTCTGGAGCATGCCACATACAGCTGACCATGGGAGAAACAGTCACTCCTCCGATGCACACCAGCCACTTTCAGAGTCTGTCCTTGTGCCTTATTGATGGTGATGGAATAGCACACCTTAACAGGAAATTGTAGACATTTAAACTCAAAGTGGTAGTCTGATGGGATCAGAGGAATTCTGGGGATGAAAAAGGTTTCTCCCTGATTGATGCCTGTGAAAATTGTGGCTTCAATTATGTGTTTATACAGAGACTTCACCTGAAACCTGGTGCCACTGCAGAGTTTTTTTTTGGGGGGGGGGTGTTAGATTGTGTAACACCATGACTGGAAGGCCAACCTTGAGGTAGACGACATGAGGTGGTAATCCTTGTGGGTTGTGTGTGTGTGAGAACTCCACAGGGTAATATTAGTACAGCATCCTCAACCTCCATTACTGAGTCCACAGATTCATACTTCATATGCTTAGTGGACAACTTCTCCAGCAGAAAGTTGTTGATGCTGTTGGCTGAGTTGTTTGTTGGTATGAGAATAGCTCTTTCCCTCAGCCATGAAGTGCAATCCACTCCAGCTTGATGAATGTTGGGGTATATTCTGTCATTCAAGCTGATCAGATCTCTCACAACATCGCAAAGGTTACTCAGAATAGTTATTCTTCCCTCCTCTTCCAAAAGCTTGCCATCACCAATATCAAGTAATAAGTTGGAAACTCTTCTGCCCTCAAATCACATTGAAGTGGGACGGACATGCATGTTAACTCTCAAGGACAGGACTTTGACATTAGGCCATAAGATGGATGACTTGAGACAGGCCTTGACTTCATCTGCATGTGTCCTTTGTGGCACAACAGGTGTCTGTCTGAAGTCACCAGCCAAAACCACTGTAACTCCACCCATAAGACAGTTGCTGCTCTTAATGTCCTGGAGCATCCTGTTTAGAACCTCAATACCTCTTTCGTGAGTCATGGTGCACTTATCCCACACAATAACTTTGGCTTCTCCAAGTACCCAAGCCCTGTCACTCTGCTTAGACAAGTTACAAAGTGCAGACTCAGAATGATTCAGATTGAGTGGTAACTTGAAGGCTTTCATCGATCAAGGTAGCTGCAATTCCTGAGGAAGCAATGGCAAAGGTGATATTCCTTCTGCCCCTAATTTTGGCCAGCAACAGATTGATCAAGAAAGTTTTGCCAGTGCCACCAGAGTAATCAATCTGAGGTTTATATTTAAAACCCGACAAATACTTATTAGCCCAAGGCATTGATCTGATTTGTGATATCTTTTTATTATATTTAGCTGTAGCTGCCTGATTAACATAGGGGTTATTAGATGCATACTTTTTTACAGCCTCTCTATTGACTTCGGGATGACATTGATAATACTGTTTTGCAGCTTCCCTTACTTGCGTTTTCCTAATCACATCTGTAAATCTTTTCCTGTTGTTTTTCCCTCTTTTAGGAAGAACAGATTTGTCTGATGAGGAGATTAATGTAAGAAGCGAGTTGGGGCTGGTACACTATGCAGGAGAAATTTGGTTCACAATCCATTGGCTCAGTGGTGGTGGGTGATTGAAACTCATAAGGGAATATCTCTCCCACCATCTTGAGTTTGGAAGCAGTTCCATAGGTTGAAGGCAAAGGCATTTTGGTGAGGTACCAATGTTTAGTACTATAAGGAGCCCCAGACCGCTCCTGAGTGAAGGAGGGGAACATCTGCCAGTTTGAACTGAGGTAATGGAACGTGAGGCAACTGGCAGTTGGAACAGAGTTCTTTTCAGCTGGGGAGGGGGAGTAGAACTCCTTAGCATCAGAGCATGTTAATTATTGTATAAGAAACACTAATGATGGTCATTTCAAAAAATCCTTTCTTAGCAAGCACCTAGCAGCCAAGAGGAACATACGTGCCAAATTTCAAGTTTGTAGGCTTTACGGTACTGGAGATTTTGTAATCAGTGAACAGTACTTGGCTTTTATACATAGAGCATTCCTAGCTGCTTAGAAGGAACCTAAGCAATAATTAGAGAGGAAATGTAGACAGACAGGCTTTTAAAGAAATATTTAAAATGGACTGTCAGGTTATGGAAATGCTTGGTTTTTTTTCTCTCTTGGGAACTTTATATATAATGTTTACTAAGGGTTCTATGCAGCTTCTATAATATATGTTATGACTGATAGAAACTCCATGTTCTATTTCTTGCTAAGTTTTCTTTCATGAATAATTTCATATTTTTCTTAATGTTAGCATTGTATATGTACTGTAAACTAATATTTTACTATTTGATGGTTTTATGCACACCACTGACAATACACTATTCTGAATCTCCAATTTGTGTAAAATAAAATGATGGAATTCTTATTAAAAGTAAAAAGAATAACTTTTTATCTATTATTATTGTAGCGGTTGAATATGTAGTACAGAATTAAGCAAGCATTTATTTTAATTACTAAAGGCTCATAATGAGACTATAATTTATTCTGCCCTGTTCCTCATTGAGAATAACAGAGTCAGAAGGGACCTTGGAGGTCTTCTAGTCCAACCCCCTGCACAGGCAGGAAATCCTGTACTATTTCAGACAAATGGTTGCACAATCTCTTCTTTAAAAACCCCCAGGGTTGGAGCATCCAATTTCTGGAGGCAAGTTGTTCCACTGATTCATTGTTCTGTTGGGAAATTTCTCCACAATTCTTGGTTGGTTATTGCTATTGGTAAGATGTTTCACATTCCTATTAATTATGAGAAATAGAAATTCCTTAATTGTTTCTTAATCAGAAACAATTGTTTCTGATTATTGTTTCAATTAATCAGAATCTTGTCCATCTGATATAAACAAAGAGTCCTTAAACTTGATGTTCTCTTTACTGATAAGAATCTTCAACCTTAATGGTTTTACTCCTGGCAAAAGGGGAAATTATTCCAAGATAAGATAGCTGTATCCTTCATGTTCTTGATAACATCCAATTGGATAAGACCACTGAAAAAGCAAGTGTACTTAAGAGTTTGGAGCCTCTATAAGTTGGGCAAAATGCCCATGGATGAAATATTGATACAGACCTAACTGAGGGTAGCATTCCTAATAAATACATACCTTTTGAGAAGTCCTTGGTGATCTCTCTGCTTGGCTGTTTTCTTGCAGAGATTTCAATACTTAAACTAGGTAATATCATCAGTGCTAGTAATGAAACATCTGCAAGAAAACAATCAAGCTCAGAGACCACCAAGGACCCCTCATTTCAACTCTAAGATACAAATATTTTCCTCTATTGGTACACATCTTTTGTCAGCCAGTGTTTCTTCAGATTGTAATTGTATGATGTTTTTGAAAAGCCTGGTAAATATTAATTGTCTGTACCAATGAAAATATTAATTTGTCATTCTTTGCAAACACAATTACTGATCCAGGCTCTGACATTCAAAAATGTAATAACCATCAAATTAATTAATTTGTTTGGAAATTATTTAGTGTATGAAAGTAGCCAGTGGGTTCAACACAAATAATTGTCTGTGGAAGTTAGATAGAAAATGCTGACTATGTGTTTGGATTTGATTATGTTTACAAAGCCAATAAATCTCATCTCTCCAATTAAGCATAGGTATCTGGCTTTCAAGAAGGTTTAGATTTTAGGATTTTGAGAAACACTTTTTCCATTAAATTTTTAATAGGTCTAAAGCACAGGAATTTCTTTCTAGTGTTACCCTGTTTTTAAATATTGGCCTTTCATCCTTTTCTTCTTCCTTTGTGTTTTGTTTGAGAAGAGATTATGCCTATATTATAAATTCCAAAACACATTATATATTAAATATAACGTTCTTTTCAAAAGTTGGGCCTGGTTCCTTGTAACTATATGGGTTTGTTCATGTTGGTGGGGTTCTTTTTTTTTTTTTGGCAATACCAAAAAAGAGTTTCATCATTGCATACTTCCATAATTCAATCAATCAATCAATCAATCCATCAATCAAAAATTTTAACATATAATTTACAACCCTGGGATTTTTTGATGGTCTCCTAACCAAGAATTAGCAAGGTCTGATTCCTA
>JANHFR010003915.1:54321-69990 GCA_032468015.1 Mimophis mahfalensis
GGCAAGAGCCCTAATGAGCAGGCATATGCATGGAATGAGGGCTGTTGCTGAACACTTTGTAAGCCGCCCTGAGTCTTTGGAGAAGGGCGGGATATAAATGGGATTTAAAAAAAAAAAAAAGTAAATGCTTCTGAGAAGAGAATGGTTTAATACAAAAATCAGAACATGCTATGCAAGGGGAAGCAGTGGAATGAATTTAGTGGCGGGACTAGGTTGCACCAGCTGGGGACAAGTATGGACAAAGGAGGCAGCAATGGAGGCGACAAGATGACGTGGGACCGAGCAGGGATGAACAAGGTAGTGGCTGGATGAGGTTGGACCAGCTGGGGATGAGCGTGGATGAAGGAGGCAGTGGCAGAGGCGAAGGGACGATGTAGGACTGAGTGGGGATGAACTAGGTAGTGGCGGGACAAGGTTGGACCAGTGGGGATGAGCGGGGATGGAGGAGGCCACGCCTCCTGTTTCTCTTCCCTGCCTTTATCAGGCCCGAATATACCAAGGTGAAGACGGGTAAGCAGCTAGTCATTATATAAAATAGAAATGAGGAGCTTGCAGTTATCCAAATAGTGTGAACTACCACCTCTATCAGATCCCATGGACCATGACGACTAATGGTGGGAGTTGTCCAATAACATCTGAAGTGCAACTCAGTCCCCAGTTATGATCTGAAAGGTTTAAGAAATGTTGTAGCCATTTCAATTCAATTTCAGTTTAGTTTATTGCAGTCATAGACCAGAGACCAGAACAGATAAAAACACTTAGTAAATGTACAAAAATTCTAGTATAAAGTAATAAATAACTAAAATCTATGGTAAAAGATTTTAGTCTGTCAATTATACATGGTCTAATTACAATCCATAAACTGTGTGGCCTGTAGTCAGTGTAAGGAAAGAATAAGCAGTGCAAAGGGTTTGCCACATTTGTTGTATAAAAAAAAAACTATGGATTAGACATGTGTTTCCGATGAATCCCCAGTGCTGCTGCGCAGAATCTAGCCACCTGCACTGTAGTTATGGACTGTTCCTCTTTAAGCAGCCACTGAAGATAAGCAATGTCAGAACGGCCAGGATACCTAGCAATTATTGGCAGAATGTTTTTTTTTCGAATTCTCTGTGTAAAAGGAACATTGAAGGAGTATGTGTCCCACAGTCTCCACCTCTCCTGAGCTACAGGAACAGAGGCTTTCACTCAATGGTATCTTTTTATACTTGCCATACAGGATGGCCAATGGGAGCACATGGCACCGTGCGAGCAAAAATGTTTTCCTGTGGTTTACTGACACCAACTGGCTAAGATAGCTGACAGGCATAACAACATATCTAATGGCACCTGGAGCCAGAAACAGCAGAGCTGTCCCCAAGTCTGTTTGCCTTTTGATGTCCTCTACCTTTGTCGCAAAAGGGAGGTGGTGGTTCAGTGGCTAAAATTGACTTGTCAATCAGAAAGCTCGGCAGTTCAGTGGTTCGAATCCCGACTGCTGCATAACGGAGTGAGCTCCTGTTACTTGTCCCAGCTTCTGCCAACCTAGCAGTTCGAAAGCATGTAAAAATGCAAGTAGAAAACAGGGACTACCTTTGGTGGGAAGGTAACAGCATTCCATGCGCCTTCAGCATTTAGTCATGCCAGCCACATGACCACAGAGACATCATTGGCTCTTTGGCTTTGAAACTGAGATGAGCACCGCCCCTTAGAGTCAGGAACTAGCACATATGTGTGAGGGGAACCTTTACCTTTTGCCACAAGGTTTGTTTTGCTTGGTCATAGTCATTGTGGCCACTTTAGATGTTTCTCCTGGATCATATCTTTTGCCTATGAATGGAGGCCAAAGCAAGGACAATTGTATTCTAGCTAACATCTAACACACTGGATGGAATCCAGAGATCTTTGTGTTTTTTTGAAACACATCAACTCTTCTAAAATTTCTTTGATTAATGGAATGGGTGGCCTTGTGTGCAAAAAGATAGTGTTAAAAACATGCCATGCCCACTTTATGCATGCTTTTGTTCTGCCTTTTTTGGTCTGGAGAAAAGAACCTTATATGGAGTATATTAATATTTATATTGTAGCATACCTATGGTCTGTTGCTTACTTTCTTTCAGGTACCGGTTGAAAGCTTTCCACAAGTAGCCAAAATAGAACAAAAAATTCATGGGCCATTAAAATGTAATATTTTGCCATGTACCACACATAATTTTTATATGTTCATCTTAGCACTTATTACCAGCTTTTGTCACTAGTCAATACTTTAATATTTTGAAGATTATATATTACGTATCTAGGACAACATGATCTGGACTGTAAAAACCCAACTGACCACTAAGTGTCAATAAAGAAATACAGCAAAAACTATTGTCCCCATGCCACCCCCAGCCTAGATCTAGAAACCTGAATACTTAAAGGAAGAAAACATCTTGGCCTATTCCAGAAAGTTGCCGGTTAGCATCATGTGACTGTATTGATTCATCCAGGCACAATGAATTTGGGTCTGTTTCAAAAATATGATGGCAAAATTAATCATCCACACACAACCATTGATGTATTTTTAGCTGCATATTTGGTACGATTAATCTATTTGGAAGAGATCATAAAACGAAGAATTTCAGGGGACAGGAAACTATTGCTCCCCCCCTTACTACAGTTGCCCCATCAACGTGAAGCTTCCATTGCAACCATAATTCTTCCTTGCAGTTAAAGCAACTCTCCCACCTCCTGTTTAAACAAATGTATTGAACTGTAACTACACATTAAGCTGTAAACAAAGCCAGGGTCATGAAAACCAGGAAAAGGTTTTGGTTGATTTATTATAAGGTATCACTTGTTTATATAACACTCACCCTTT
Source organism: Mimophis mahfalensis (assembly GCA_032468015.1). Lineage (NCBI taxonomy): Eukaryota > Metazoa > Chordata > Lepidosauria > Squamata > Mimophis > Mimophis mahfalensis. The sequence goes on from JANHFR010003915.1 coordinate 57,161, forward strand.
TAAGGTTGTTCAATTCGCTGATATTCTATAGTGTTCAGAATTTTTTTTTTTTTAAAAAACCAAGGTTATAAAACAAGAAACACAAATTAGAAAGAAAAACAGCGATCTTCTACATGTAGACTCACAACACTAAAATCCCTGCTCTACGGAGCCTACATGCAACCTGGAGCTGGACCTTTCGAGGCTTTTTCAGAAGAAAGCATATCCCCCCCAGTTCTCTGGAGGGGGAAGATGCTATTCCGGGGGTGTTGTAACAGGTACAACTCCTGGGTCACATCAGATCACCTTACTTAATGAATGGGACCTGGAGCAGGCCAATTCTTTTACCTACTGAACTTATGGAGAATTGGAAAATACCTCCCTGGTTTCTAGCAATTCTAATCATGGAGCAATTTCATTTGGTTTAAATATTTAAAATGTGGTAATGATTAGGGTTTGTGAATAAGGCATATTCTTTTGACATGCTGAAACTGCTGTCTTTAATTTTGTTGTGTTATTTGTTTATAGTATGTCTAACAGTACTCCCTCCCACACATATTAAACCGACCTCATTCATTAAACAAATAACCCCAGGAACAATCTCTGAATGACATCTTAAGACTGTAGGTGAAACACTCTTAATTTGCATTCTTTTTTCTGGAGCCCACAAAAGGAAAAATGTCTAGAATGACAAGCAATTGTTTAGATTCCAAATGCTTAGATTAACATTGGCCAAGATGAACAAGAATTTTTCAAGACTTTTCATTGGGTTTTATTTATTTTTGGTACACGGAATAAAAAGCTTCTTCTACTATAAAGAACCAGTTTGTTTGCAGTAACCGGGTCCAATCTAGTGAAAACAATCTGTAACCAAGTGGAATTGCTAAATATAAAAAAAATGCTTTAGATGTAACTCTCATACAAAGTAATAGGTTCACTTCCAGGAATTACCATATTAGAATACAGTAATTACACTTTACCATAATGCTAGACGTGGTGTTTCTTTCATCTCACCTCTTCAGAGTAATTATAAGAGAGAAAAAATGCAGCAAAGAATAAAAACATATGTTGAGACAAACTATTTTAACAAAAAGAGATCAGATTTGCATATCACAATGAACTGTGTTTTCATTAGCCTTCCGAGGTAGTCCGGACAAACACAACCAAGATTATTAGCTCTTTCTCATAGTTATATTAACAGAATTTTGCAGGTCTAAATGTATCCCTCCTGACCCTTTTACTTTCCCAAAAGCTAGGGGAGGGGTCCATTGAGACTTTCACCACCACTCCTTCAGATTTTATTATTAGACTGTTGTCTTCCTCCTGTCTTCCAAGGTTGTTCCCACATACTAGTTTCTTTAACCAGTTTAAATCACAATTAAAGCCACTGAACCAGCAATGTGCAGCTTCCTTTTTGTCAAGGACCTCAATAAGTGTGTAGGGTGCTCGTCCTTATTTTGATAATGTATAGCTACCTTTATAGGACTCCTTTACTCCCACCCCACCCTTCTCAAAAAATGTTTAAAGAAAAAGGTTTGTGTGAACCTTCTGGTTTCACCTAATCCAGCTAGGCTCTTGGCTAAACTAGCAAAACACATTATAGCTTAAGTTTTGTCATAGACTAGTGTTTCTTTCACACCAGAGCACATAGATAGCCTTGAATGAAATATCCAGAAGCTCTTAAAGATACAAGCATTTCTCAAGCCTTGGAAAGGAGATAGGACAGGTAGTGGCCATTAACTTTGGGATTTCATCATAGCTTTTGGGGTCTGCCTTAACTTTGAATGTCTGGTGTCAGGCTGATTTCTTCCTCACTCAATGGGGGCAACAAGGAGGAGCAAAGATAACACATAACCAGACTTTCCATATTGTTTCTGTATCTCAGTACAGTTCAACTTTCCTGCAGAAGTGTCTTCTTTATCTGGTCTACCCTGTAGAGTTGACACTCAATGTGACTTTTGAGATTCAGACATACGACTGGTTGTACCCCAATGTACCCATATCACTACTATGCCTCAAAGGCCTGTATTGAAAAAAATGCTCACACAGGTTTTAGTGTGGAACAGCCCAGTTTTTATAATCATGAAAAAAATCATTAGGAATATTTGCATAGTAGGGCAGAATTATCAGAATTCAGATTTATTATAACTTTCTAGGGTAATTAGGAAAATCTCTATTCTCTATTCTGGCCATGTTATACTAATACTTTCACCAAACATTTCAGTTTATAGGGCACAACTTCTTCTGTTCAGTTCCATATACTGTATGTTGTTTAAAACAAACACTTCTTGGAATGTCAGAGAGCAGAATAATATGTGACTTTTACCTAACATTAATAAAGTTGAGTAGTACCTCAAGTTAAGACTTGAATTGTTCAGAGTTTTTTGTCATTTTACCCTGGATGTACAAAGTTTGTTAGAATTACAACCTGGGAGCAGAAATAGCTCTTGGCTCGTACTGCAGACAAATGGCTGTATTGGGGCACAGGCAGATCTAAGCTCCCAGCTTCAAATGCTAACCTACAACTTCATAAAAACATTAAGTATGAGGATACATGAAAATGATGCATACTATAAAGAAAAGTGAGGGGAAGAATTTTATTGCTATCTCTTATAAGAAGCAGAGTCTGGGAAATCAGGTTATGAGCTATTTAGGATTATCAAATAAAAACTTTCTCATACATAGCATGGTTGTTTAACCAAGTTTAACCATGGATTTCAATTCCACGAGCTGCTGCAAAGTTACTTACTACTCTGTCATTTAGGCATGTAGTATTAAAAACCTTTGGGTTAAATCTTTTTTTTTAATGTACAACAGTAGAAACTGGCTGTATTTTTCTATAGTTCTATTTTTCTATAGTTCCTATATACTTTAGATTCCTGATTCATAAACATACATGCATTTTCATGATTTCTCTTTCCATAGTTATATAGCAGGGAAAAATATGAAGAGTACATGTGTATCACACAAGAGGCGTTAAAGGTATGTACACATGAACACACTTCTAATGGTTATTGTTTTGCCACATTTGGTTTATTTTTATAACCCAAACTGCTGCAATAAGGTTTCAGATTTCGCAAAGTTTGTTTTAAAATAAGTAAGAATAACTTGACCTCTTCATATACTGGACCAGCTACATCACAGAAGTAGAAGGGAAGTCTGGTCTGAATGCTTTGTCAACTTGTGTATTGTGTCAATAAAATCTTATAAAAACCACATTGGAGCTAAAAGAATCTGTTTTTTAAAGGACACTTTGATCCAAAAGGATGTGGGTTTCAATTCAGAATAAATTTGCATCTCAGACTGCTAATCTACATGGTTGTGCTTTTTTCCAAGAGTTTGAAATATGAAATTAAGAACACATAATGCAAAACGTTACTGACTGGAGGTGATAGGAGCTTCTGGCAACAAGAACATAATATTAATTTACACCCAAGTTATGTAAAGAGGAAGTACTTTTATTAATCCTACTAGGAGTGGGACCAAGATCTACTTAAATCCAAACCTGTGAATTTAGCTAGGACTACAAATGTAGTTCTACAGATGTCAGTTAAGTTTTCTAGCACTAACTTCAGCAAGATTAAGATTGCATCATTTTTGTATCGCAGAACAGGAAAGTATGAATCAGATTCATTAAAAAAAAATACAGTAGGTTATTCACTGCATTCCAGACAACAACAGTCAGAGTAAACATTCAGCTCTGGAATGCAGATAATATACAAGAATCAATATGTTACATTTACAAAGCTGTTTGATAAACAGTACATTTTTCCAGATTAAGTATGTAAAAAGGTATAAGTTGGTTTCACAATGACTTTTAGTATGATACTAAAATACACTGGTATTAAATCAAAAATATATATTATTTACATGTATATAGTATAAACCTTAAATAGAAGAATGTACCTACTGTAGGAAGTTTTAAGAGAAAGCTGAGATTGGCCATTGTATAATGTAATAAAACCACATTTGATCATCACATTATGAAATTGCAGTAGTGTGGCTAGTGTTCCTTTTACAGATTACATGTCAAATTAAAACTTTTCATTAAGAAGTGGCTTTAATTCCACTGTACTTTAGTTTATTTAAGCCCACTCCAAGCAGCTCAGGACATTCAACTTGCTCTTGAGCAATTTGGTTGCATCTCCACAACAGGCTGTAATTCATCTCTTCTGAGATCACACTATCATGCTTGTATTCTGGATGGTTTGCAACAAATTCTCGCATCCATCTAGCAGCTGTCATTAATTCACCTAATGGAGAAGTCATATGATATGCATTAAAATTCTCTTCATTATCTCCCCATGTGAATATATAACTTTACTCTCTCTTAAGTCTTCATTAAAATGTCACCTTAAATTTCCAAATTACATACAAAGAGTATTCAATGGAGCTAAGAGTAAAGCAAGTTACTATAGTATATTGTAAAGTCAATGAGCTGAATAGGTTTTCCATCACAGATCTGTCCATGAAAAAAAAAACTAACAAAAAATTCTGAGAATAACCAATACTTTTGTACACAGTATTATTTTTGTAAAAAATAATAAAATCATAGACAAAATAAATAAGGGACAAAATAATAAAACAATGGACAAAACGTTAATAAAAATAACAAAGTTATCATTGGCCTTTTAGGGAGAAACCAAGTATTTGTAAATAGAAACTGATATACAAGAGATGGAATAAATTAAACCAGAAATATGTAAATTCCAGACTTGGGGCTTTAGACATTATATCTCTAGAACACCATTTTTTCCTAATTGATAATCCATATACAGATAATCCTCAAGACCACAACTGAGATCAACATTTCTGTTGCTAAGCAAAACAGCTAAGAGAATTTTGCTCCATTTTACTATCTTTTTTGGCACAGCTGTAAAGAGAAACACTATAGTTGTTAAATTACTAATACAGTTATTAAGTGAATCTGGCTTCCTCGCTGACTTTGCTTGTCAGAAGTTCATAAAAAGTAATCACATGGCCCTGGGACACTGCAGCAGGCATAAATATGAACCAGTTATCAAGTGTCTGAATTTTGATCATATGACTATGGAGATGCTACAATGGTTGTAAGTGCGGAAAATGGTCATAAGTCACTTTTTTCAGTGCTCTTGTAACTTCCAACTTTCACCAAACAAAAGGCTGTAAGTGGAGAACTGCCTATAACATCCAATGTCTATTCATACCTGATGCTCTTTTTTTTATTAGTTTCAGATAGTTCAGAATGCTGCATCTTGTATCCACATCCACTTCCATATTTTCAAGGTAAGAGTTTAAAATAGGAATTAATCCTGGAAATACTCCTTCCTACAAAAATTAAACCAGTGTTGAAATAAAAATGCTAAAATATTTATTTTCCCACTTAAATATTATAACAAACACTTGTCTTTTGATATGGCACAAGAGTGCCCTCTAAAGGATAAGAAAACAGTAACATTGGTAAGCCTACAAAATAGATTATGCCGATACAAACGGCCCTCAAAGGCCTTAGGGCAACTACCCAGGGCGGCAGGAAGACCTGCACGAAGGCAGAGGGTGCTAAGAATCACCAGGACAAATCAGGCTGCCTTTGGAAGCTTAAGACCGTATGGGTTGGAAACTTGTGGAAGAAATCTTCCTCCTGCAATGGATAGACAATGGCTAAAATGATGGTGATGACTATGATGTAATTACGGAAATATAATCAGTGTTTTTATTACTGAATAGCAGGGTCCAGGGAAACTTAGGTTAGCTGCTGGATAGTTTTCTGGTTGGCCCCTGGGCATCAGAAAGAAAGCAAAGCCACATCTAGTCTCTCAAAAGAGTCTGCTTATCACTTATTCTCATTGTATAAAATAGTGAGAATGGTATTAAACAGGAAGGTACAAGAAGAGGGAATATTTACGTAGCAATATCTAAGTTGCAGCTCAAACAATCACTGTCAATCATCCACTCTGCAAAAAAACTCAACACTATTCATATGTTCTGTAAACCAATACCTTGTTCAAGCAGGTAATAAGTCACTGGAATAATTAGGTAGCTTTTAAATTTATACACAAGAATAAACCAAAGAGAACTAGAATATAAAATATCCAGCACAAAAGTCCTATTTAAAGCAGAAATTGTGCATGTCTAAGTTATGCTCAGATCCACTTGTTTCTAACCTCTTCTGCTGGTGTACAATTTGGCCACTTTTAGGAATTTGGCCACTTTTAGGAAGATTTTTCTGCAGGTCTGATAATTTAATAGGAAATGCAGAATTGCCTGTTGGGATCAGTCCAGTAATTTATGATTGGAGGAGAGGTTAAGTCCATCTTCCAAGAAAGAGCATTTCTGGAATTCCTATTCAACTGTTTCAATTTTAATGTCTGAACATAGGCACAAGTGCTCTTAGTAGGACATATTATTGTATATCCCTATCAGCAACAAGGTGGAATATCAGCATAAGTATGCCTTATGGGACAGCAACTGGATATCACAAAAAATATCAGGGGATGGTAAAAGGTGAACAATGAAATTATTGTAGCAGAAGTCTGAAATATCAAACGAGTCCTTTTATATATTAAGATCTAAAATTCTCTGCTTGATTTCACTTCTTTATTAAGGTCCAGTCCAGGATAGATAACAACCGAGGGCAACTAAACTGATGTTAGAGTTTTATTTGGAATATTTCCTATGTACAATGGTGCTTAACAGTTTGTGAATATTTATGAATTTCCAATAGTTCTGCATAAATATGGCCCAAAACATAACCTGTTCCCTACACAAGTCTTAAAACTAGATAAAACCTCCAGTTAACAGAAACTATTCATTTATTTCTGAGGAAAATGAACCAAAGCTACATATTTGTGAGGGGAAAGTATGGTGCTTCTAGAATTATCACTTCATTTGAAGAGAAAATTAGAGCCAGGTATTTCAATCAAGTGTGAGAGTGGGAAGTCCAGCCCTTATTTCAAGAATAAAATTTTGGATATTCACTACCAAAATCTGATCTTTACAACACAGGCATGTGGAAGTGGCTGGAACAAAGGAGATCTTTGAGGCCCTCTGAAAATACTTGTGGTTGATCACCAGGCTTTGAAAAGTTTACAGAACTATTTAATAGTGCTCAAAAATTCAAAAAGGCTCACAAATTTTCTTTCTTGTTTCTTTGCATTGATTTTTTTCCCCTAGTTCTTTTTTCTCAATAATTCCCTTTTTTATATCTAGACTTCATAGGCTTAAAAGAATGCATAAGTTTATACAATGGTATTGTTATCCTTTAGGTTCCAGGATAGTCATTTAAAATTATTCCTTCCTGCCTGAGTTCATTTCTGAAATTAACATCTTAAAATAACAATGAGGTCAAGGTCTCTTAAAGGCCAAATCAAGATAAGTCATTTTCTTATGACTGCTATCCTCAGCTAAGGAAAGACCAAAATTAGAATTTCTTACTTGCTTACTTCAGATCACAACCCTGATTCTTAATCTAACTCTTCATCAAATCTACAAAATATGGCAAACTGCATGAACAGCTGATCTTACCTTTCCATTAATTATTGTGTCTATGCTCATTAATGCATATTCTTCTACATCTGTTTCTGTACCATTTTGAGTTGCACCACATCCATCCACTACTGCATTGCCACCTTTTAAAAAAGAATCAGATTGAGTGAAGAACACAAGCATCCAAAAAAGCCAATTTGTTTTACATTTATTTTATATTCAGATGTAATAAAATCAACTAGAAAATAAATAGCATACCTTTAGAAATGTCTTTTCTAAAATAAAACATGCCCTGCCGGACAGCGTCTCGCTTCTGAGCTACTTTCATGTTTTCATCTACCTAAGAAAGGGGGATGGGAGAAAATGTAACACTGGGTGTCTTGCTAAAATGGAAGTAGGTGTAGTTAACTTTCTAGTCAGAAGAAATTGAACTTTAAAGCATATTTTCATTAATTTTGCATAGATTTCTATAGTTACTAAATACGATTATGTAAGACAAAAATTAGGATAAACCAGAAGCCTATGATTACAACTGGATTTCTAACCCAATATTGTCTTATTTGGAATGACTGCTACCTTAATTATCTTCAAACACACTACTTTATCTAACTATGATTTTTCCATGTGCCTAAACCCTTGAAATAATTTAGTCGATTCCCTTACTAAATTAAATGCAAGATAATTAAGAAAATCCCATTTAAAGCGAATTTTATGAATTTTAGATTAATTACACAGAACAAAGGTTTCAACATCATCACTTTGTGACAGAAATTTGGATCTCAATCACTGTAATAAAGGACTACCTGTATAAACAATTTTCTTGATACTAAATATTGCAATTTAACAGGAGACAGTGCTTAACAATTGCAGCTCTGGCCTTGTGGAATATTCTCTTCTAACATGCTAGATAGATCATAAATTTTTTTCCAAAGAACATTTGAGTTGAAAGTTTGTTGCCACTATCTTTAAAATTTTTTAAATTTCAGTATTTATACTTATTAATTACATTGTTTTATTTGGTTTTGTTATGATTTATTTTGTCATAATTGCTATTTTAAGTCATCCTTGCATTATTACAGGTAACCCCCGGGGTTATAAGTGTTCTCTTAATGAATGTTCAAAGTTGTGTGATCAGCGCCCCCTAGTGTTTGTGAACAAGTCCTGAAACTACAAATCTTGCAGCACCATGGCAGTTGTTTGCCCTTACGAACAGCCGCAGAGGCACTGATTATCAAATGTGTGGGCAAAAGGAGGAAGTGATCACATTCAAGGTACTAGATTCACTCCCATGAATCCTCAGGTTATGAATGGAATGGGCAGGCTCCACTGCATTCATAAATCAAGGATTACCTGTATAACTTTGGTTGTTTTGATTTATTGATATTTACCAAGGAATATCTTAACTATTATAAATACATTTGCAGGATCCAATCTGGGTTGGCCACTGGGACTAGAGGTTTAGTCTTCCAAGTTTTTGGACTTGTGTTGGAGCTGATCCTCAGGGAATTTTTCTCACCAGAATGGGTGGGTATTGGGTATTATATGCTCACTGTTTATATGGTTCCTGGTTGTGTGTGGCTTTTTACTGTTGATTGGCTGGCTATTGTTTATGACTGGCTGTTAAGTCATTGGCTGATGTTTCCTTGTGCTGCCAAGTCCAAAAGCTCAGAAGACTAAACCTCTGGTCCCAATGACTATCCCAGACTGGATACTGCAACATTATCCCAAGACACATATATTTGCCTTCATTCATAAAGAAGCTTTTGTTGATTGGGTTATAAAATGCTTTAAGACTACTGATTTGGCAGTACAAAAGAAAAATAAACAAGTATTACACAAACACTCTTACCTTTGACAAAGGAATGAGAAAATCCAGTTTGTATGAGAGAATGACTCGAGTCAACAGTACAACAAACACAACATATGCTGAGTTTTCGAAGTCTGTTAACTGGACCTAGAAATTGAAAAGTATATTTTAGAATTGTTGAGGTATGTATATTGTATATATCTTCCAAATATAGTGCAGAAAGATTACATCATAGATTCTGATAAAGACTGAGAGATAAAAGACTTTTCCTAAACATTATCAAGATTATACCTTTTTGTGCAAGTTTTCCCAAAATACAATTTTAAAAAAAACCAACTAATGATATGGTTAGATATTCTTCTATAGCAGTGGTTCTCAACCTGTGGTCCCTGGACCCCTGAAGGGCTGTGATGTCATCACAAGGAAGGCTTGAATAAATGTTATGATTTAAATCGTGAGTTAAGTCTTGGGGGTCTGTGGCCATGGTCTGTGGTCACAAAAGGTATTTAAGGGTCTGTGGGGAAGAAAAGGTTGAGAATCACTATTGCATAGAATTCTGCTGCTAAATGTTCTTTGGAGAATTCCAAAATTGCCAATTATCACCAATACTAACTTCTGATACAGCCAAAATAACACTTGTACGTCAGTATTTTAAAATAGGTATGTCTCGAAGTAATGCAGCAAACAAAGAAAACGTGATTAAGGAATGATATGGATTTTGTGATTCTTTCTGATTTGATTACAATTTCAGTTGAAATTAAGACTATTCCAGGCTTAGAATCTATGGCAGGCAGTCATTGTTTGTAGTGGTGGTAAACTGCATCAAGATACTTAAAAGTGTGACATGGAAATGTCAAAATAAGAAAGCATGAACAAAAAGACGCAAATGTAGTAAAGTATGTACTACTGTTTTCATTCGTAACATAATCCACTGAGCATGTTTAGTCCTTACCTCCATTGGTCTGAACTCAACTCTCCATCCAATATCTGAATTTGGGGGAGGAGGCTTAAATCGCATTGTCTGCCAATTTGTTGACTGAATATTCTACAGGAGACAAAATAGGTGTTATTAGGCTGTAACTGTAACTCTATGTGCTTATCATAGCAAATAAGACCTTAATATTATTGAGAACTCAAGATAAAACAATAAGCTGCAAAACTGCATCAACTGCACTAACAAAGCATGAAAGAGACTGAAACATTTAGAATACTATACAGATAGTCCTTGACTGGGCAGACCCAGTTTTCATTGTATGGGTTGTTAAGTGGGAAGTGTAGGATGTCCCAGCAAAGAGGCACAATGTAGACCATACACAGATTTGTGGAGGAAGGTGCCACAGTGTGGCGCAAGATCAGGAAGCCCAGGGATGGAGGATTGCAAGCGCAAGGAAGATTTACTGGAGCAATTCATAAACTTCCTGCTGGCTTCCCCATTATCTCTGCTTGGATGAAGCTGACAGGGAAGGTTGCATATTGTGATCATGTAACTGCAGGATGCCACAACCACTGTAAGCTTGCTGCCAAGCACCTGAATCATGATCATGAGACTGCAAGGGTGGTGCAAGAGCCAGGAATGGTCTTAAGTATCACTTCAGTACTGTCGTACTGTCGTACTTGAACAGTTGCTGAACAAGAAGTCAGTAAGTGAGAGCTGGCTTTATGTAAATATATTCTCAGATTTTGTTTGCTTTAATTAGGTGAGATATAAATACATGTACTGATAGAAACTGAACCAGGCCAACCCTGTCCAATCATAGGATGAGCAGAAGTAACAGGAAGATTCTGTACTTATTCACTTGTTTTTGATTTTCCACAACTGACAGAATTTGGTAGTCCTGGGCAGACCAGTGTTTTCAAGATGCATACACTTTTCATCCTTTCCCCCCCTACATTTTCATATGGAGTCAACTCACACTACATTCCCTAAATTACACAGTGACCTATGCTCTGAAAATTGAGTAAGTATTAAATGTTTTTGTCACATTACTGATATGAATAACTTAAACATGGAATTTTTATCTGTGTTGAAATATGCAGTGAAATACATACTTGCAAGCTGTCACTTAAGAAATACTGAAGAAACATGTATGCAGCAAATAATTATTTGGCATAACTAAATGTTGCTCTAGTTTTGATCCTTTTTATTAGAAAATAAATGGTATATTAAACAAACTATGTACAACGTTTAATATAAACTAGTATAACAATATAACCTCAAAATGATCAGATTCATTTGCATCATCCAGATGTATTTTTTCTTCAAACAGAGTCAAAGGGTCACGAATAAATAAGTGAGCAATGTGTTGTGCCAAAAGATGATCAATGCCTACAAAACCAAGAAATTGAGATATCCATTGTTAAAAAGAAAGCCAGTTTATTATATATAATGTGCACATTTATTTGCTTGCAGTAACTCAATACAGCTGAGGAGAGATGAAACAATCACCACAAACACATAATGAAATATTTTGAGTTCGATAGGAAATGTGACAGTTGACTCATTCTTTCAATCAAGAAAAAAAACTGCTTTCAAGATGATGGATCACGGCAGAAAATTAACTTGCACATCTAATGCTGCTTTGTCTTAGACTTCAAGAACAGCTTGTTTAAATTAATCACAAGTAGTCCTTTTTAAGGATTGTGTCTGATTAAGGGGAAAAAAACAAGACAAAGGCATGGAGCCTCATTGTCACACTGATTTAAATACTTACCCTCTTTTACTAGATGCTCATAGATTTCTTTATCTATTGTCAAATCAATGTCATTGTACTTTTCACCGCATTCTGAGAGATAACTGTCTATGGAATCGTATCTGGATTTATTGATTCTGAAACGGTTGTTCTTCAATGGCTATGTAATTTAAGAAGAAAAATGTCTAGTACCTATTGTCATTATCTGCAAGAGATACTGTAACACTGAGTCAATGTAGCATTGAAACCAAAACTGCAAACATATTTTTCAATAGTTTAATAATGTGGACTACTCATATAAAGAGGAGTGAAAGGGTGTTTAACAACAAGTAACAAACATTATGAAATGACTAAATGATACAAATCCATAATGCAAAAAGAAAAGTAAAATCTACTAAAGAAAAAAGTAAAGAGAGGGAGATAGTAAACCTCTTCAATGAAGGAAAACCTTAAACAATGTAACAAGTGAGATACTGATCAATAAGGGTTCCTTAATAGCCATGCTAGAAAACGTTACAGATAGTTAGAATAATGAAACATCAGAGGTAAGTACCAAAAACTAACCAAATCTGGGTGAATCTTATGAATTTTATCTCCTGCTATTGGCAATAATTATACGTGGTAAATATGAATATTGATATACATAAATACCTTTTATTTTATACTCTGAACCTGATTTGAAATCACAAATGATGAGAATAGTTGTATACCAAACAATATCTCAAAATCTGATCTAAAAATATCTCAGAATACATAAAGCTGAAACAGTTTTCATACCTTTGTATGCCAATTACTCAATTTTTGATGGTCTAATCCAGGGGTAGGCAAACTTGGCTCTTTTATGACTTGTGGACTTCAACTCCCAGAATTCCTCTTCCAGTCATGTTAGC
>JANHFR010003917.1:0-15919 GCA_032468015.1 Mimophis mahfalensis
TTTTTGTAATTTATTTTAATTATACTGTAAACTGCCCTGAGTCCCTCGGGAGAAGGGCGGTATACAAATTTAATTAATTAATTAATTAATTAATTAATTAATTAATTAATTAATGGGCTTTATTTTTTTTAAGACATAAAAGGGTGCTTTTTAAAATGAAATATTCTGAAGTAGCTACATGGAAATGATTAATAAAGCACTAATGAATGGTTCTTTACTGTCAATTTGCTACAGTTAATGGATGGACCTGCAGCTTATGCATTCAAAATACCTACTATGAGAAAAGGGAACATATGAGTCCATCTGCCTTCTCCCAGATATGCCATATTATCTTGATAATTTATCTGAAAAGAAAAGAAAAGATTAACACTTATTGCAGGAAAAAAGGTCACATTTAGAATGCTTTCTTATGCATATTACTTGGAAATCATTGTCATCGCACAATAAGAAGCTGCTATAAAAAGTTCTTATTTTTATAGGAAAAGAATGGTTAAGCAGTTCATTAGTTAAAGCCAAGTTGTTCTGAACAAGAAGCTTAAGAGACAAAGGATGTTATTATTATTTCCAGAGGACACTTTTAATTAAAAGCACAATAGATTGGGAAGTGTCTCTCCTTATCCCAAGAGGCAGGGTCCCAATTTAACTGTGGATGTGTCAGCCCTCCAGGGGAAACTAGACTGGAAACACAACTAGATGTGCTAATCCTACTTTATTGTAAGGCTACATCAACAGACCCTTGCAAGTCCGAAGATACAAACTTCCAGACACTTTTAACTGCTTAATCCATAAAAGTGAGTCCTTCTTAAGTTTATTTGTCTCATCATTAAGCTGCTGAAGGCTCTTCCCTGTCTTATCTGATTGTTTTCTAGGTAACATCTCTTTCCCTTTATCCTCAAGGTATTCATACATTCCAATACAGAATGAGATGGCAGACCTGGTTTGTATTATTAAAATCTGAATGGAAATTTTGGATATGGCACTAGCCACAATCCCATTTGGGAGGGGAGAGAGGCAGCTGTTATCATCCATGGAACTCTGCTGGCATCAAAGGCATGACATTGCTAATGCTTCCTGGTTTGAAGGATCAGATGGGTTTGCTTGTGGATTGTGTTTTGTAGATTAGTCTTCCTGTTCCATTGCGTTGTCCTTGCCCAGGATGTCTAACATTAATGCTGGGTTGGTAATAAATTTCCACAATCTGATTGTCCTTGGAAGTTTCAACTTGCCTTCCTTGGTGAAACATCTGAAATAGCCCAGGAATTCATGGCAACATGAACCTGATCCAGTTTACTGAGGGCACACACGAGATCTGTCTTTTGGGTTGGGACAGATGGAGGAAACTGAACTTCTCCCCTTGTTATGGACAGACCATGCTTGACTGAAATGCTTTTCTGCAGAGGGGACGATCTGTTCAAGGGCCCATCTCAAGCATCTGATGGATCTCTTGGATTCTTGGGGAGTTTTCTGGATATGTGATGGGCAGTAGAGGTGGCATTCAGCCAGTTCCAACAGGTTCCAGAGAACTGGTAGCGATAATGTTGACTGATTCGGAGAACCGCCTCTGATTGGCTGATACTGGCAAATGCCACCTCTGATTGGCTGACAGCATAGCCACACCCACTAAGCCACGCCCACAGAACCGGTAGTAAAAATATTCGAATCCCACTACTGATGGGCAGCTCAATCAAAGTCTGAATTGCTAAATAAATAACATGACAGACAGGCAGGCAGACTCTAGCATGAAAGTCCTGCCAAAAGAACAAAAAGAACTCCCAGATTTAAAATGCAAAAACATAACCTCTTTCTACCAAAAGCATGACAGACAACTGATCGGATTCATTAATTGTTTTTTCTCTCTCTCCAGTGAAATTGTTGGGGAAAGGGGAGTAAAAGTCCTGCCCTTCAGCAGATGAGGAAGAAAAGAACAAGCTTTTGCTATAAAAGGTATATGCTGAAGGGTTTTAACAAATTAAATATCTCTGATATTTGAGGTGTGGCTGTAACAGTGTGGTCTTTGCAGAAAGCATTAGCTCTTTTTCAATAGATCTGTTTTGAACACATATATTTTAGGTTCTTTTCTGAATCTCAAGGCAGCGTATAGTAGTGTTGGTTTACATTAGAGTGTCCAGTTAAATAATGACAATCTCTCTTACACGTACAGGTGTTACTTTTAAAATCAATACAGCTCATTTCATAAGTATACTACTGAACTTCTAAATAGTAAACTCCCTGCATATGTTCCTTCTAGCAAGTAGACTAGCTCAGACAAGTTACCGTATAGATGGGGAGAGGAAGGCAAAGAATCCGATCTATCTATACATAATTTCTTTAGAACACAAACCAACCCATCAGCCTTTACAAAAGTGTTATTGAGTTCATTTTATAAAATGAAATACATTATATATTTTCATTTATAACCCATGCAGTTAAAACTTCACAACTTTGATTGGATGATGCCATTACATCTAGCTATGCCGTCTATTTTGGAAATCTAAGCTTGTCGTATGTTAGAAACATGTTGACATGACACTGATTTGAATTCCCTGCAAAGCCCCTGTGTGGGATGCAGGCTGGCTGCTGCTGAAACACATGACTTTCTGATTCAGGAATGCCTTTTGTATGTAGATGGTAAGGGGAAAATAAGGGGGAAAATGTCTGCATCGGAACATTTGGGTCTAGTTTTGCAAGTAGGTGGCCTTCAAAAATCCACTAGGAGGCTCTCTGCCCCCAGCATAAACCTTGCAGAATTGAAGATACTTCTGTCGCAACAAATGTGCTATTGATGCAAAGGTGTCGTGGGTCCCATTACTTGAATAATTTCTTACGCATTATTATTATTAGAAAAAACTGATGGCAGAACAAAATGTGGCTATGGTTATGTGCACCTGACAGAGGCTGGATTTTGGTCATATGCTTGTGGCTGTCGTCTTGACGTTTGTATGCACCCATGGACCACTTTCATTCTTTCTATACGCTGCCACTTAAGAAGACTCAGCGGGTATCCTTGCAAATATGCTGTGTTCTTCAAAGTAAAGGCTGTGCTGTGTCCCTCACAGGGATTATAGGGAACGATGACCCTTAAAATGCTTTAGGCTGGTATTGAAATGTTCTGAACGCTTCATGCTTTTAATAAATTCATATTGCAATTTTAGCTGCTATTGATTCATACTAGCCATTTCTCCGTGAAGCTTTTCTGGTGTTCTTTGAGATTTGAGATTTATTGAGACTTGTACGCCGCCCTTCTCCCAAAGGACTCAGGGAGGCTCACAGTAATTAAAAAGCATCCAAATACAAAAGTTAATAAAAAAATAAACCTGAACTCAATACATCTATACCAGTTAATAAATACAATAAACACACACAATTAAAACCCAAGTTAAAACCCAAGAATCAGCCCAGACCGGCTTGCTGAAACAGCCAGGTCTTCAGGTCGCGACCCTCGGTCGTTATGCCATGCCATGCGCCGAATCCTGCACCACCTGGCAGTCCAAGCGGGGAGTGGGCAAGGATAGTAAGCGGGATTTGCTTTTTGTTAGGTTGCAAACTCAGCAGAAAAGCTGGGTGTGCACTGGGAAGGGAAGGAGCAGCAGCCTTTGGAAAGGCTAGAGCATGTGATCCTGCTCTCGTGCCAACTCGCAGGCCCGAGCAGGATTCTCCAGGAATCTGAAGCCACACAAGCTGCAGGCAGAATCCACACATGTGGAGAGCTTTGCAGGCACTTCCCTGCACTGAGCTTGATCACGTGGCCAGCTAATTGCAAAAATCACTTCATGCGAGCTGGCTGTCAAGGAGATTGTAAATCAGGGCTGGCAAACGCTGGAGATACAGACCAGGAGGGGGGGATGGGGGAGGGGGTTTCAATCTGATTTAGTAAAGAAGAAAAGTAGGGACTAAGCACACCTGGACCCTTGCAGAGCATTAAATACTCTTTGACACATTAGCCACACATCATCTGGGTTCTACAATGGCAACTTTATGGATATTATTCTTCAATATGAACTCATAAGCTACTTAATTCATTCTTCCCAGATGATTAGAATCTCCTTCTTGGGGACATGTGGGGGACGGGGACGCATTAAGCATAGGGACAGTGTTACGGAAGGCCACCTGCCTTTCAGCCTCTCTAGATGAAAATTGCTCCGCTAGCTTGTTTCTACGAGGAGTTGTAAATCAACAGAGACATTATAATACTCCTTCTAATCCAACCTTCCCCTTCCCCACTGATCTTGAAGGACATTTTCAGTTTCATGTAAGACAGACTTCTAAACATACACAAAACAATCCCCCAGGCCAACGTTCGTAGTCAAAGAAGATGTTAATTTGAAAGCAAAAATATCCCTGCTAAGTAGAGTTGATGTATTGGCACAAGGTTGTAGAGATTCTAAATTAGTTGCAAAGCTGCAGGGAGTAATGAGGTATTCAGGGTGGTGGTTTTTTCCCCTTCTTCTTAATATTAATTTGGAGGGGGTTAATCTCTCCCCAGCCCTGGAGGAACTCTGGAAAGATTTGATGTTCATCTGGAGAGTTGTCAAGATTTTTACAGCAGTTTAATGACTGCCAACATGGGTGGTTGTTGCTTGGAGGTATTCCAGTGTGGCAATTTGGGGGGTTGGGGTCTATAAACTAAGAGCGTATATCAATCACATCCATGTAGAACTGGACAAAAAGTGGGAAACATAAAATATTGCTGAAATATCAGGTATGCATTTTAAAAATTCAGCACAATCCCTTTGCTGGATATTAAAATGGATTACATGCTGTGGTTAATCATAGTTAATCTACTGCAGATGAATTAATTTAGGGCAACGTAGATGGCAAGAACAGGGCTTTTTAATGAGAATGCTGTGCTTAGTCTTCAAGAACGTGAGAGGGAAGACTCAAAAGTGCTGGAGGGGTATCCGCTTATCCTGCTTTTGGCCATCCTTTAATTGGAAAGAAACACTGGGGCCACAGACTTGTCAGTAATAAAGGTGGGAGAGAGATGAAGCCGAACCCATATTTTTCTCCTTGAACTTTGGTCTCTAAAAATATTTTTTCTGAATTACAGGTAGTCCTTGACTTACAACCACAACTGAGACCAAAATTTCTGTTTCTGAGTGAAACATTAGCCTCAGTGGTACAGCGGACTAAAGTGCTGTTAATTAGCACTTAGCTGCCAGCTGCCTGTAATTAAGGCATGTTCAATTCTCACCAGGTTCAAGGTTGACTCAGCCTTCCATCATTCCGAGGTGGATAAATTGAGGACCCAGATTGTTAGGGGCATTAAGCTGACTTTGTAAAAACACCACTGGGGGGTGGGGGTGGCGACTGTCGTAATAAGCAGGTATATACAAAGAATGAAGGCTAATGTTTCAAGAGGTTTTAAGCTGCCCTGAGTTTCTGCAGAAGGGCGGCATATCAATGGAATTAAAAAAAAAATGTTAAGTGAGTTCTGCCCCATTTTATGACCTTTCTTGCCGCAGTTCTTAAGTTAATCATTGCAGTTGTTTAGGTTAGTAACATGGTTGGTAAGTGGTAAGTAAATCTGTCTTCCCCATTGACTTTGCCTATCAGAAAGTCGCAAAAGGTGATCACATGACCCTACGACACTGCAACATCATAAATATGAACCAGTTGCCAAGCTGCCATATTTTGATCATGTGACCATGGGGATGTTGCAATGGTTGTAAGTGCGAAAAACAGTCATAAATCCCTTTTTTCAGTGCTGTTGGTAACTTTGAACGGTCACTAAATGAATGGTTGTAAGTTGAGGACTACTTGTACTTGGGCTGATCTGAAATCTTGGACAGGGGTTTTGAAACATGGCAACTTTACAACTTGTTTTACCATACTCAGCCAGCTATGCTATGATGGCTGGGGAATTCTGGTAGCTGAAGTCTGCAAGTCTTAAAGTTGCCACATTTGGAGACCCCTGATCTTGGAGATCCACTGGGTGCA
Organism: Mimophis mahfalensis; assembly: GCA_032468015.1. Classification (NCBI taxonomy): domain Eukaryota; kingdom Metazoa; phylum Chordata; class Lepidosauria; order Squamata; genus Mimophis; species Mimophis mahfalensis. The sequence continues at coordinate 5,938 of JANHFR010003917.1, forward strand.
AATTTTAAGATCATAGTCTTAAAGTACCTATTGATCTGAAAGGAAGCCCCACAGAATTTAAAGGGAGTTATTTTTGGATAGATATACCGTACATTTTGGACCATAAGACTCACTTTTCCCCCCAAAAAAGTGGGGTGAAAATGAGGGTGCGTCTTATAGTCCGAATGCTGTCCAGCGCACGCGTGAGTGGGGGCAAGCACTCTCAGAATGATGAAGCTAAATATTTTCGTATACTGGTACTATTTGGTTCAGAATATTTTTTTCTTGTTTTCCTGCTCTAGAAACTGGGTGCGTCTTATGGTCAGGTGCATCTTATGGTCATTACCTAGGTTTTGTATCCCCAGAAAAAGCTATGTTCACGTATTTGATCTACTGGTATACTGGTTTGATATACAACCAGTTTATTTTAAAAAATCACACTAGTTTTGCAAGTATTTTTTTTCTTAGCATGAATAGAGTCCAAATGCCAAGGAAATAACCAGGAAGCCCCTGAAATGGTTTCCTTTGGAGACATTTTAGTAAATTAGCCAGATCACCTGACATAGGATCAAAGGTGGCTGGCTTTTATTTATACAATCATATATTTATATTCTATCTTTTGAATCTATTGTATGTGCCCAGGGTTTTCTTGGAGGTAGGTGGCCTTAACAAATCTAATAGTAAATAAAAATAGATTATCTTGCACCAAGGAACCAATGGTTGCATATGCAATGATGATGCACAGCCAAGTACATTGAAAGAAAGAGAACAGATCCAATTTAGCTCTGGTTTTCTTTCTCAAGTTCCCATAGTTTTTTTTCTTTTAACTGTGAAATACATACTGTCCACTGAACCCAGTACGGCTTCCTTCCTAATAGATATTGTACAGAGCTTAAGGACAAGCGTCACTATCAAGGCAACAGGCAGATGAAAGAAGCTTGAGACTATGTCAAGAAGAAAACGGCCAATCCTAGTCCACCTGAAGAGGAAGGAAGGAAGGAAGGAATGGCTTTCAAATCATTGAGACTTGAAAGTTTCTGTGGCCGTTACAATAGAAGTAGCATTGACTTACATGGCATTGGATTCTCAGTCTACTTTGAAGGATATATAGCCCTACTTAAAAATGGGAATTGGGACCAGCAACTCTGTTGCTCAGCATTGTAAAGTACAACTTCATGTAACCATGTCAACTTAGGACAGTAGCTGCAGTGGTCCCAGTTGCCATTGTTAAGATGAATCCCACATGGTCACAGTACCATGCGGTCACAGGATCACTACTTGCAACCTCCTGCCAGATTTCCCATTCGTTTTGTTTCCTGGAAGCTGTCATCAATGGTTGAAAATGGCAATCATTTCACTGGGATGATGTAACCATCCTTGCCAATCATCTGAATCATGATCACTATAGACAAACTGTGATTGCCACTATGAGGCCGGGTCATAACTCTTCTTGTTCACAGCACCATGCTAACTTTTTTATTTATTTATTTGTTTTTTGTTTTTTTTGTTTAATCCCATTTATATGCCGCCCTTCTCTGGAGACTCAAGGCGGCTTACAATCTGTTTAAGCACAATCAATGTGCTTAGCAATAGCCTTCATTTCTTGTATATGCCTGCTTATTAGCGGCATTAGCGGCATTAGCGGAACAAGTAATTGCTGAAGAACTACCTATAAAGGATTTCTTTGTGGTTTAATTTTGGAGATGCCCAGGTAGATGTGGTGGTGGTTGACTCAAAACAACAAGAGTAACTGAGGGAGGGTGATCAGACAGGAAGAGCCCCATCTGTTCTACTTACCTGCATCAAGTTTGGTGGTTATCTCAACCATCTTATATTTGTTCTATTCTGAGACACACTCTTGAAAATGTTTTGAACTATAGCTGCATGTTGTGATGCAGTGGCTCAGTGGCTAAGACACTGAGCTTGTCGATCAGAAAGGTCGGCAGTTCCGTGGTTTGAATCCCTAGTGCTGCATAACGGAGTGAACTCCCGTTACTTGTCCCAGCTACTGCCAACCTACCAGTTCGAAAGCAGGTAAAAATGCAAGTAGAAAAATAAGGACCACCTTTGGTGGGAAGGTAACAGCATTCCGTGCGCCCTCGGCATTTAGTCATGCCGGTCACATGACCACGGAGATGTCTTCGGACAGCGCTGGCTCTTCAGCTTGGAAACAGAGATAAGCACCGCCACCTAGAGTCGGGAATGACTAGCACATTTGTGCGAGGGGAACCTTTACCTTTACCTATAGCTGCATTATTCATGAGCTATTATATATCATTTTCTCCTCTAATTCAGTTTCCCAGTTCTGAATAGAGCTTCTGAATCTCACTGAAGCAAGCTGGGCTGCTTCTTTCAAGCTCAGAAGGCCCTGTTTATGTTCCAGGACTACCAACTGCAGACTGTAAATGCTACTGCAGTCACCAGTTAAGGAAGTGTTGTCCTGGGCATTTATAGGATCCACACTTTTTGTCATCATGAGAAAAGCACCCACATGAAATTGCACATCAGAGTCCATACCTTTTCTAGGTAAAAAAAAATAAAAAAATCAGGAGTGTGATAGCACCTTTTCTAACAAATTTTATTGAAAAAGCAGAAGCTTATGGCATCTAACGAAGTGAGCTGCAGCTGACAAAACCTGATCCCTTTTAATAAAAATTATATGGAAAAGGTGCTAAAAAATATCAGTTGCTAAACCAGACTTCTAAACCAGACTGCCTCTGAGTTTGTTTGTTGTTGTTGTTTGCCACCATAGACTAACACAGCTCTCCTCCTACAACCATTTATATGTGTGAGACTTTTGTCGAGACTACAGATTGCTGTTTCCTCATTCTTCTCTCATAACTCCTCCTGCAGACACAGCTGGATGCTGCTTTGCACAAACAGTGCTACATATGAAATAGGTTCTAGCATTCAGAATATTTGCTATGGACAAGGTTAACTCGGCTCCCAGATTTTAAAATGTACTTTAAAAAGAAGGATTAGCGTTTTTTCTGCTGATTCCAAATCTTCTGCACTCATTTCCTACTTAGACTATTATTCCAACACAAATACCATGCCTGGTCTTAATTAACACTTGGTTCTTAAGTATTAAGGAGCTTATATATAGTTTTAATTTTCTGCTGTCTGATAGAAAAAGTTTAAAAGACAGGAAACCCCCCCCCCCAAATATGGGTGACTAGGGGAAATTGTGTTGGAGCACATGTCTGTCTAAATATTAGATTCTAAAATAATTGATAAGTGGAGGAAAAGAGAGAAAGAAATTCATTGGATTGTATTGCCATGAAGATCGATAGGACAATAATTTAGAAAATTAATCCAGGCAAATTGAAAGATGGGATGATAAATAAGAGTGAAATTATTGCGGTGAGGGACAGTATATAATGGTTTCCTCTGTGTTTAAAACAGAGCATGAGAATTTGAGGGATTTTTATTCTTCTAAAAGAGTAGGAAGCTATAAATCCAGTTCATAAATTAATTTTGAAGCTGTCTTTTTCGCAACCCAGAGGATTAAGGAAACTTCTCTTTTCTGCATGCACAGACACCACTGAACTGACTTAGTCACAGATGTTATTTGATCACAGAGGTGACTGAGTGTTCAGAAGTTATACATAACCATGTGGTGTCCTTTCTTAAAGAAACTGTAGTAAAAATTCCAGGCCTACATGAATGAAAAAAGGCATAAATCTGGATTCCCCCCCCCCCCCCGTCAAAGTGATTTCTTGTGCAACTGGTTCTGAGGTTGGTGGTGGCAGCTGGAGGGAATGGTGCTATCAATTATTTCCTGCACCAACCCCCTGGAAAATATAAAAATACATGTGGGGTTTGTGCAGGAAACTTTTATTGTGCAATTAATATAGGTTGCCAGCTCTTTCGTTTGGTGTTTACAGAAGAACAGGAGCTAGGAAACACATAGGAATTATTGGGATTCAGAGTTAATCCTTTTATTAATGTCTTAATTTCAAAAGTAAGGATTACTGCTATTGAAATTGAAGGTAAAATGTGTTGTCAATTTTTTTTTACAGCCACCAGACTGTCTAAGTCTGTGAAGAGACAGAAAGGCATTAATTGATTCAAAGTACTTTCAGAATAATATTTCAGGAATTTTGGAAAGATGCTGCCAAGATGTCTAGTAAAACAAACATTAAAAACCTGTGCATTAAATTGCACTGGAAGAATATTTCTGGTGTTTGCAGTCTTAATATCGCTCCCTAAAAAGAGTATTCTGTTCTTACCTTTCTATATCATACTAATGGAAAAAAGGAGCTGTACAAAGTAAATTTGGGGCCTCTGGATCCATTCTTTCCTATTTTCCTAGAGCTCTTACAAAATGTGGATAAAATCACATGGTGCAGTACATTGTTTGCTTCCAATAAGCTCTCCAAGAAAGGTCTCTTCCACTCAATCAGCTGTATCCAGTAGATGTTCTGCAGTGTCCCAGCTTATTGTCTTTGCTGCAACTATGGCACTGTAAAAATAATAATCTGCCTTGCGTCACTGAAGAATGTGTGTGTTTTTGAAATGTAATTGTTCCATCTTTAGATAGTGATGCTAGCCTAGAGGGACATGGCCTGATCTACTGCTACTCAGGTACACACCATGCTCACACAAAGGCAAAGGCATCATGTCATATTCCATTTCCTGTCGATATTTACAACATCATTCTTTTTAACATAGCAACTTGCATTGCAGTGTTATTGGCCCAGTGAAACAACATGAAGTCAGTGTTAGTCTTGATGTCTATTGTCCAGGGGCAGACCAGCCCTTCCCCACCAGGTGCTATTAAACAATTAAAAATGAATGGATCTCCCTATTTTGATATCCACAATTTTTCTTTCTAATATATATTCTTGTAATCTGTTTTACCAGCAATTTCCCCTAAGATATAGGCAGTTTATTTATTTTGTATACAATTCACAGAAATACCTGCATATTTTAAATCAGGAAATTGCAGCTCATTAAGTGCAAACATAAAGAGATAATTTCATGTCAGTTTGGGTATTAATTTAGGGATTCCATATTTTAATGGTTTATACTCTTCTAGTGTGTAAGAGGTACCAAAACCCTGAGACCCTGAGCTCTGGAAACAAAGGATTTTTAAATCCTGAAAAAGGATTTATATACTCTGAGTCTAATATCATTGGAAAGCCACACAGAAAAAGGGAAAATGAAACTGCTCAAAAGCAACTGCTAAGCTGACATATAGGCTAAGCACAATTATTTAGGATTCTGATTCATCAAAGAAGTTTTGGCATGTTTTTCTCTTAGAACACCACTTTTTGTTCTTGGCTTATGATTTTGGTTTTTTAGAAAAGAAGTAAGCTATACATTTTGCATATAATTTGCAACAAACCATAAACTGTTTTGGTTACCTCTCCTACTGGCAAAAATTAAACTGGAGCAATCATTCATGAAAAGCTAAAAATCTAAAATATAATGACGTGTCATTGCATGTATCCTATGTACCAGTGAGTCCAAAAAGTCCCTTTTTATAGACATTCTGTTTCATTCTGTAAGCAATTGTTACACAGAGTATTGACCATGGCAGTGAAGACATCACTTTCATTTGGAAATATTCTCATTTTATGGATAATTGAAGTAGGATTAATTGGACAAATTCTTATTATGATCAGCCAGATGATTAGACTGGATTCGGCATATTTATCCATCTATTGAGTCCTTCCCAAGGATGTGAGATAGGTAGATATTGTTGTTTGATGGTGTCAAGGGTATCATTGCAGAATGTAAGCTGTTCCAAGTAAAGCTGCCGTTTGCAGTTGACGGATGGTGATTTTGTGAATGCCAGTGATGTGCATGTGGTACTCCTGTTATTTTGGAATTGCACCAGAGGTGGTATTCAGCCAGTTCTGACAGGTTCTGTAAAACTAGTAGTGATAATTTTGAGAACCGGCAAATACCACCTCTAATTGGCTGACACCAGCAAATACCACCTCTAATTGGCCGATAGCATAGCCACTCCCACTAAGCCATGCCCACAGAACCAGTAGTAAAAATATTTGAATCCCACCACTGATTGCACCCAAGACACTTTGCTTTCTCTTGCCTATTATTATCATTACTATCATTTAAAAAACCTATAAGCTCCAAAGAAATCATATCAAGCCAGTACAGAACATCTTGCTATCACTGAAACTATCACTGAAATCTTGTAATGCCCCTCATGGCCTATCTTTGGCCCTTTGTTTTTAGACTTTTTTCATCTGCTGCTGATGTCTTTCCCTTTACTCATGTTCACTTGTTGCTATTGATTTTATTTTACTGATTGCATTGATTTTTAAACTGTTCCAAGTTACCCTGAGCATTACAAATGCATCTAAAGGCCACGATATGGATATTTTTTTAAAGTAATAAGCATTATTTTAAAGCAAACAGGTTTCATGACAGCACTGACATAAAGAACTCTGGAAGAATTGATAGAACAAAATAATGTTTGTCCTCGGGTGTTAAACTGTTAAACACCACAATTCTTCACTGTGTAAGGAGAGAGATTTCTTGGCAACTTTAAAAATAATCTACTTTACAGAGCGGGAAGAAATAATGATAGGGCTGGTTTTCACATGCAGATTCAATATCCTGGTGGTTGCAGGATCAAGTGGTAGCTTGAACAAGTGGATAAGAAGCAATCATATATCCAGCATATGGAAGTTTCTATCATCGCAAATGCAGTATTTTATATGGATTCAGCCCAAACATTCAGTATTTAGCACTGAGGCATAAATATGGAACAATTGTTAGCTGAGAAAACAATACATCATTGGAAAACAGAAGAAGTCTGGTAGCACTTAACCATCTATTAATTTTATTAAAAGGAATTTGCTTTCATGAGCTACAATTCACATCATCAGTTACATGGACTCACTTCATCATGGAGTACAGCTCTGCATATAACACAGCTTTTCCAACCCAATGCCAATTACAAATTACAATTGCAAATTTCATAACTGCCATTTCTTACCCACAATGGGGGTAAGGAACTGAGTTCAATGCATGTAGACAGAACCAAGTGAGGAAAGTTGTAAACAGATCTGGAAAACTGCTCATCTGAGAATTTAACATTAACCTGGGATAATCTCAGGTTGTAACAAAAATGGTCAAGATGGTGGCCAAAATGGTGGGAACTGACATGGATAAATAGCAACCAAAGTTTTAATTGCACTACCATAGTCACCATCTTGCCCTTTTAAAAATCATTCTGTGTCGACATCCCTGAAATTGAGACACCGAACATGTTTTTGTTTAACTATTTTTCTCCCACATAATGGAATTCTTTCTTATAAAGATAAAATTACAATTATTGTACTATTTAGAGATATTTCCTCCCTGATAGGAATCTTATGGACCAACAATAAGTAGCTGGCCAACAAATTGCATACATTTCAGTTAAAAGAGAATAGGAAGCAAGCAAGTTATGCACTCTTGTTTGCTCTGCTCTGCATGCTTAGATGTGCAATGAAATAACATTTTTGGGTCCCACCATAGATACATTTGACATCTACAAGTAGTTCTACAAGCACCATGTTGTAGGAGAAAATGCCACTGGTGGTGTCAAACTACATCACTCCTGATTAGCTTAGGACAGGGGTGCCAAACTTGCAGCCCATGGGCCGGATGCATCATGTGCTGGCCATGCCCATGCCCAGTTTAGCAAAGGGGGGAAAAGCCCCGATATGTCACCTGATGCCACTGTGACAACGTGAGTTTGACACCTCTGCCTTAGGAGAAGGTTCAAAATATACTTACTTATCTAGACTTTCTGATAATAATTTTTACTGTTTTCATTGCTTTAAATGGGTTGTTTCTATAATGTTTTATGGTTCCTTTTAATTGTATTTCTCTGGTTTCAATGGTTCTTCCTTTAATAGCTCAGCTGTCCTGAGGCATTAAGGGAGTGAGCAGCATGCAAATAAACATTGTTTCATTAGGTTTTAAGAATAAAATGTGCAAGACGAACACTTTTAAACAACGGGATCTTTAATCAAGAAAATGAGTGGATGAAATAAAACAATAACTTGCAAATGGGGAAATGAGTATTTAAACCACAAGAGTGGACATGAAACACATGTTACTGCACATTGGGTTGAGAAAAATCAAGCTATTGCTACTTCAGTTCTCCACATTTTCTTCCTGGTAATTACTTTTCTTCATGTCCCTTTTTCTTCTCAGAATCTCTTTTCAGAGTCAGACTCCAATTCCATGCTAACAATGAAAGATGCTTGTTTGCCTCCAAGTAATATACAGTCCCAGCATAGCCACTTTCCTCATTTCAGCACATCTGTCCATCAACTGACCTCAATGAAGCTTCCTTTTTTACATCTAATCCACTCATGGAATGGGGAAGGACAGGTTTTTTTGGTGGGGGGAAACTATCAATGGGTATTATATGTCCGAAGGAAGATTTCAGATCCCAAATGCTTTCTTTGCAGTATTTTTTAAGGCAATCACCTTTATGTTAAATAATTAAGATAAACTGGAATCTCTGATCCAAAATCGGGACGCACCCTCTGAAATGAGTTACCCCCAGAAATCCATATCATCCCTGAGTTGGGATCCTTCCGCCATGCCCTTAAGACATGGCTGTTCAAACAAGCCGGTCTAGCCTAACGTACTATTAATTTTAATGGGGTTTTAATTCTAATTTTAAATTTTGTTATCAGTTATTATCAAATTCTGATTTAATCTGATTTTGTTGTTTCTATTGTATGTTTTTTATTGTGTAAGCTGAGTCCTACGGGAGAAGGGTGGCATATAAATTCAATAATAAATAAATAAAATCTCTGCAGAGCCTACTTTGGGCTTCAGTCTTTCACTCATCCCACTCTTTGTGGCCTGTTCCATTCCTCATAACAACTCAGAAAACCTCAAACAACTGAAATCCAGGTCACTTAAACCCCATCTCCCATTTTTGTATTCTTCCTTTCCTGGCTTAGACTTGAGTCTTTGAAAATGTGGGATACTTCTTTTACATGACTAAAAACATAGGAATGTTTACCAGAGGAACATCCAATTCCTCTAGATAAGGAGCAGTTTGACAGTGGCTATGGGAATATCTTTCAGCATTGCTCCAAAACATGGTTCTTAACATGCATCTCATGAACTCAGAAAACTTTATACTGCAAGTAGTCTTCAACTTATGATCAAAACCGGAACCAGAATTTCCCTTGCAATGAAAGGCAATTACTAAGTGAGTTGCACCCGATTTTATAACCTTTCTGTCCACAATTGTTAAATCACTGTGGCCGTTAAGTGAATCATGCAGTCCTCAAGCAAATCCAGCTTCCCACACTGACTTTGCTTGTCAGAAGCCAGCTGGGAAGGTTGCAAATGGTGATCACATGACCCTGGGACACTGCAACCATTGTAAATACACACTGGTCACTAAGCACCGGAATTTTGATCACATGACTGCCTGCGACAGCTGTAAGTGCGAGAACTGGTTATAAGTTTTTTCAGTGCCATTGTAATTTTGAACAATCCTAAACAAATGGTTGTAAGTCAAGGATCGCCTGTTGTATCCACTTTAGGCAATGCAATGCATGAAGCCTAAGTGTAGAAAGTGAATGAGAAGTTTGTTCTGCTACAGAATTTTTACCAATTTATTGAGTATTATGGCCCTAGGGGCCCATACAGTATCTGAAACAAAACCAGGATTTGTAATTAGCATACAATAATGTTATAGCTTCTAGGAAAAATCTTAAAGCTGTTGTTTGTTTCTCCCTGGCGGGGAATATAGCCTATATTTGGACAAAAAGGAAAATGTGTTATTATTTATGCTTCTGTAGAGGATCATATTGCAGTTCTACATAGGTTATTCCCTCATTAAATCACACTAGGCTCAGTTGTAGAATAAGTCACTCATGCCCTCATCACTTCCCGCCTGGACTATTGTAATGCTCTCTACATGGGGCTCTCCTTGAAGAGCACCTGGAGGCTCCAGTTGGTGCAGAGTGCGGCTGCGCGAGTGATTATGGGGGCATCAAGACGCTCC
>JANHFR010003918.1:97378-109988 GCA_032468015.1 Mimophis mahfalensis
CAACCTTGGCAGTTTGAAGATGCGTGGACTTCAACTCCCAGAATTCCCCAGCCAGCGTTGCTTCAAACTGCCAAGGTTGAGAAACACTGTTATAGAAGGAAAGCTTTCTCAACTGTTGTCCCTCAAGGTTTCGAGTTGAGAAGAAGAAAAAAGTGATTAGTTGTCTACTGCGAGTTTGTGTACAAAATTACACTCACGAGTGTTTGTTGAACTATGGAACATCTGAGTCTTTGGAGAAGGGCGGCATATAAATCTAATTAATGTCATGTCATGTAATCTTGATGATAGATCCAGGAAAGAAAACAAAACAAAAAACAAACCTGGGACAGATCAGGCCTCGGCATTCACAATATGGCATGTCTCCAAGATTTCTGTGACTTATTTCAGGCCAGCCATGAATAAGGAAATGCTAAATAAGTTGCTAGGTGTCATGCAGCATGGCTGCACTTTTCCCTCCGAGTTTGCCCGCCACTCAAAGAAAAGTGTCATTTTGTGCTGTAGTTACTGTGATGTTCTATGTTAATGAATTCGCCAGGACCTTGTTCTATTTATCCAGTCATTTAGCTTTCTTTCATGCCAAGCCCAAGTCTCTAAAGGGCACTGCCAATTTAAAAGAACTCACGTTAAAATATGCACATTAGTGCTGTTTTAGGAATAAAATCCTTTTTATTCTGCCCCCAATTATGGTATCTTGAATTTCATTACAGCAGGAAAGGTTAGAAACTTTTATCAAGCAGTCATTCACGGGGATTTATCTGAGTCTAAAATATAATTAATCATCTTTTGTCATGTCTATATTATTCTCCAGTAGTCTCTGGAGCCAATCACCTTTATTTCTTCTTCATTTGTATTCCTCTGACCTTCCTTTTGTCTCTGATACCAGCGACCTCAGGTAAATTCCAGCTGACTGTTCCAGAAGAACTGGATATTGTTAAACCATTTGTCAGCCACATTATCAGCTTACAAACACACAATCGCTCTGCAAATGTTTAGCATTTCCCCCATACAGTGCACTGCTGCAAGTATTACCCATGGATGGCATCTGCCAATGTTGACAAAAATGAAAATTTTGACACTATTGTAAATAATAAAGCAGTCCTAGAAAGATTTCTCTGGAGCCTAAGCTATCCACAAATATGATTTGCATTTTGTGCCTACAGCTGTTTCAACATGACTTGTTTGCCGTGCTTCATTTAAATGATTTTATTTGTCAGATTTCAGGAGTGCCATAAGTTCTCCAATGGAACGTCACAGGTACCCAAGTTGGGGTACATCAGATGTTTATAACTGTATATATGGATACGCACAAGATCGGAGCAAAATTTGAAAGATCATTAGGGATACACTTAACAGCAAGAGCATGAGTTAGAGTATGAAAAATATATGAATTTAAAGACTTCTCAATTTTTAAAAATCAACAGAATAGAAGGCCCCTTATTTAGAAATGCCATCTTGCAGATTCTTGTTTATGGCAATTACCAAAGCTTGAGAATCCTATTACCATCAATCTGAAACTAATTTAAGTGAATGAAGATTTAATACCTATGCTTGTTTTTTTTTTAATGTTCACTTAGGAAGAAATATTTTCAACAGAGAGGATAAATATTCAGGGAGACTGTTGAATCAAACTTTTCCAAGTTCTTTTTACACAGATTTTTTTTTTTTTTTTAGGAAGATCACACTTATTGGCTCTGACTTCTAGATACTAGAGTCTGTCTTCCACACACACCAGGGAACGATTAAATTGAACAAAAGTGATGTAACCTGTATCCCAGTTTATTTATTCAATGTTTACATACTGGATTTTAACTAAATCAATTCTCCAAAGCAAGTTTACAACTAATTTGCAATTTTTTTCCACACCGTTGTGGATTTTAGCAGTGTAATCCAAAACATGGCTATTTAAAGTAGATCTTCTAAAATTACCCCAAGCCTATAGTTGATTTTTAATGGTCATATTGATTCATTTAGTTGGATACAGAGAATTTTTTTAAAAAATATAGTAGATACATCCTGGAGAAAATTTATCTAGAGTAAGTAATTACTAAGAGTTGAAACTGACTTGATGGCACATAGTCATCATCCTAACCTACTGTTTTTTCATAAATGAACTCTGAAGAGTTTGCTTGTTACTTCTGCTCATCATAACAGTTACTAGTTCATGGTGTAATACAACGGACAAGTCACCTTGCAATGTAACTAACACTACTCTGTTTGGTCTATCCCTCTTACCATTTTTATCTCTTTCATAGTTGTATTTAGCTATTGTCAAGAGAGACTTTCAGTTCTGCCTAACCAGAGCGTCTACTGGCATTAAGCAAGGCAGGTTCAAGATGGATGACCCCATCCATACTTTTCAATAGTCTTCCAGTGATCTTCATTTTAGATAATAAATGCATTTAAGTTAAGAGCCCTGGTTGTACAGTGATTACAGTGCACTATTGCAGGCTAATTCTGCCCACAGCCTGGAGTTCAATCCTGATAGAGCTCAAGGTTGACTTAGCCTTCCATCCTTGCAAAGTTGGTAAAATGAGGACTCAGATTGTTTGAGGACAATATGCTAACATTGTAAACTGCTGAGAGAAGCAGTAAAGCACTATGGGTCAGTATATAAGTCTAAGTGCGATTGCTATTGGTACTTTTTTCAGTGAAACTGTCATGTGTATTACAAGTCCTTTATAAAATGACAAATAATGCTAGTTGAGGCTCTTTGGTCTGATACATTCTTGTCAAAAGAAACTGACAATATTTCAGTTTCTTTAAAATTACTTATTTATAAGTTCTGATTCTAATTAAGAAATCCTGTCTTTTAAGTTCCAGAAAAGGTTATCATTAAGAGAAACCCCGTTTATATTTAAATCAAAGTAGAAATGTTGAAAAAGCAAAGTAGGTCCTAAGGCCTGATAAATCATGATTCAGATTAGATTGTATCAGGCTTCTCTGATCTACAAGATATATTTAAATGCCCACCTTCAGCTCCCTCCCCAATAAAATCTTAAGGCTCCTGTTGCAGGAAAGTTTGTTATACTCTTCTCGATAGTGTATTTTTCTTTCAAAGAATTACTGTTTCAGAATTGATAGCACCTTTCTGCTTAAGTCTACTGTGTGCAAAATGGCATTAAAAAAAAATACTATTTAAAAAAAATGCAAGACTTTTCACCTCTAGAATTGGCTTCCCTTAAATTTGGAGCTTCTCTTTATTCCTTGGTATTCTAGTGAGATCACAGAAAATTTCTGCTTCAACTCTGCATCTAAGAAACCATATAAAACTTGCTACAAGGTAATATAAGAAATATTTGCTGCTAGGACTGTGTTATAAGTAGTAAGTCCATTAAAATGTGAACTTTATGTTTAGAAAAATTCAGTCTTGCAGACTTTAAAATACTTTTTTTAAAAAAGGAAAAAATGGTTAATATATTTTTGGCTATTCCAGAGAAAAATCTACACAAATCATCACAACAAAATCAGTCAAGAATGAATAGCAGTCAAAACAAGGTAAAGGCATTTCCACATTACAGGCAGTAAATTATACAGTGTTTGTTAGTATTTATTAATGCTAGCAAGTTACATTTCTTGATGTAATCTCGAATTCTATCACAAATCAGCTTAGGAAGAGTGTATAAATTGGTCTGCAATGGTTAGCACAATCTTGCTGGTCTTATCTGCTAAATTGCTTTGAAGCAAAGTTTCTCTGTGTCCTTGATCATGTTTGAAAAGTGTTTGTCTGCAGCTTCCAAACAAGATGATCATTGACTTTGTAGCTTTCAAATATCTTAAGGTATAATTTTCTTTTAATCGCCACTTTCTTTTCTTGATGCCATTTTCCAGGCTGTTGATGGATGGTGGAACTTGGAAACTAGAGCAATTTATCCATTTATCAAATGGGTCTCTCCACAAAGAATTTAACTAGATAATAGGAGCAACACATACACATACCCTCACATGCCAGGTTATGGGCTTTAATAGAAAGGCCTAATAGTGAAAATCAAAAGGTTGCTGTGTGATAGCATCACATTGTATTCAAAGATCCTTTCTTGACCGGAACAATGAAAGAATTATTATTTTAGCATTAAGAGTAGTTCAGTTGCTAAGTTGTGTCCGACTCTTTAAGGCCCAATGGAGCCAGTGGTGGGATTCATTTTTTTACTACCAGGTCTGTGGGTCTGGCTTGGTGGGCACGGCATGGTGGTCATGTGACTGGGTGGGTATGGCTGGGTAGGCATGTGACTGGGTGGGCATGGCCAACTCAGTGTCACTACCACCCAGTCACATGACCCTCCCCCAGTCACACCTACAAAGATTTTATGGCTCCCAGTGTTTTATTTGGGAAATGGGTCACTTGATTGGTCTCACCCTTAGGAAATTTCTCCTTAGCCCAACTCACAATAAAATAACACTGTTCCAATATTTAGAATAGAAGAGAATAACAGAGTTGGAAAGGAGCTTGGAAGTCTCCGAGTCCAACCCGCTGCTTAGGCAGGAAGCCCTCCACCACTTCAGACAAATGGTTATCCAATCTCTTCTTAAAAACTTCCAGTGCTGGAGCATTTACAACTTCTGGACACAAGTTATTCCACTGATTAATTGTTCTGTCAGGAAATTTGAGGGGCTCCTACAAAAATGAGAGAATCAATCTATTTTCCAAAGCACCAAAAGGCACAACAAGAAACAATGAATGGAAACTAACCAAAGAGAGAAGCAACCTAGGACTAAGGAGAAATTTCCTAAGGGTGAGACCAATCAACCAATGGAATAGCTTGCTTTTAGAAATTGTGGGTCCATCGCTAGAGGCTTTCAGAAAGAGTGAGGAAAGTACACCCCAAAAGGACAGTGGCAGGAACCACTAAAACAATACAGAAAACTTAAAACAGCCATTCCCCTTAAAAAAAAAAAGTCAACCCCAAAGCAACTGCAACAGGTGAGAGGGAAACTAAGAGCAGCTGCTCATGCTAATTGAAAGCCTGGGCATACTGCCAAAAGCCATTAACCCTTCCAACTCTATTATTCTATGTTCTCTATGTTCTAAATTGGGTGCTTCATAGCAGAAGCAATACAGCTGGCTGGACCACACATGCATTAAGTTCACAGCCTGTATGATCAAGCTGCATCATTGTCCCCTCCTGTATCTTTTCCCCCAGGAAGAAATAAGAAGTAGCCAACACTGCAGCAGCTATATAGTCTTGGGGAACACCAGGGAGTATCATCTGATCACAGAAGTGTTACATAATATTGTTTATAATGAAAACGTTTGTTTGTAATCTTGTCTTTCTTCCTGAAAGAGAAGAGGTTAATCCCATCCCTAGATGGGCGATTGATGGGTTTCCCTGCCCTAATCCTGTCAGTTTCTGTGTGTATCGCCTGCATTCCAGCTGCAACTGTTAAGTGGTTCTTGGCTGTCTGCTTGGAGCTATTACAGTTCTCCAAACTGCATAAGCAATTATGCAGTTAACTCAGGCGAACAGGTGAGAACTGGCTGAATCCCACCCATGCATGGACCACAACACTACAGGCCATCCTATCCTCCACTGTTTCCCAGAGTTTCCTCAAATTCATGTTCATTGTATCAATGGCACTATCTCATCAAGCGTTGAAAGTAACAGTGGCTATATTGGTCACAAGGGGGAAAAAAACCATATGTAGAAGGAATAACTTTATTAAAGTTATGGAAAGATCTAAAAACAATTGTCAGAAAGGAATATTGATGGGAGAAGGGGAGGAATGAATAAAACATTTGTAAGAGGTAACAGTTTTTAAAATTTCCTCCCGTTTTAGTGATTTTAACTATTCTGCCTCAAAAGCAGCGTTCTTGCAAAATAAAAAGCATGCACTGAAGTTAAGAAGATGTAAAACAGAGACACCTCAACCTTGCAGTTTTCCAAAGTATATAAATTCTTACTCTGTTCTGCTTGAAAGAAAGTTTGAAATATTAACCATGCTTGTGCCTTGAACAGAATTCTTTATTGTTTGATTTATTTGTTGATATGTTACATTTATATTCCTCAGGAATTCAAGGTGCTGTTTGTACTCTGTTCTCCATTCTTCATTTTATCCTAATAACAAGCCTGTAAAATAAGTTACTATGAGGGAGTTTATGTGGCCTACCACTTATGAGCTTCAACCTGGGTTTTCTGTTCTGACAACCACACTACAATGGCTCCCTTCTGGTGATGTTATATGTCCTATCAGCAGCATGATTGGTCTAGTCTTCTTCCGTTTGCAGAGGTGGCGTACAATAACACAGTGCACAAGAGCTCTGGGTTCACCCCTTTCCAGGCAGTGCATGGTACAGAATTTCTACCCATACCTGAATGGGGTCAGGTACCACATGCCCTGGCCGCTCTGAAAGAATGGGCTGAGAAAATCTTATTTGTTCGTTTGTTTGTTGTTTCCTCTTTAACAACCTTGATTATTTCTTACAAACATCAGCCAAAGGACATATTATTAGCTATCTTGATATCCATTTCAAACTGTAAATCTAGGATATATTCAGTGGTTTTTACTACTGGTTCTGTGAGCATGACTTAGAGGGCGTGGCTATGCTGTCAGCCAATCAGAGCTGGTATTTTCTGGTTCTCTGAACCAGTCAAAATTATCACTACCAGTTCTCTGGAACCTGTCAGAACTGGCTGAATTCCACCTCTGTACATATTGTATGATAAATTTAGGATTGTATGTATAAAATGGCCAATCAAGGAAAACACATAAATATTCTGCACATTAAATGGCACCAGATTTCTGCTTTCCTTTTTTGTTATCAACAAGAATCGTAACACTTTTTTTTACTTCATCAATCTACACTGGGTGTGTGTGTGTGTGTGCTCAAAAAGCCACAACATGCTCTGAATGTTCTTTTTCTTCTTCCTTGTTCACCCCCACCCCAAATATTCCATATTTTTGTGACTGCTCTCGTTCAATTGGATATAAAATAATTTCTTTTTGTTGTTGTTGAGATTGTTCAGAAGAGAAGCAAATAAAGGTAATGTTTCATGGATGAGGTGGAGTAGAAATCTTAATGCCCTGTCTTTAGCTGTATTCATTTTGCAGATAAAATTTTCCAGCTTTCAATCTTTCAATCATATTCCAAGGAAAGGCACCATATTACTAACTCTTCCCGTGTGCCTTGTTTGGTTTGGGAAGCATAGGTGTAGGATAAATAAATATTACTTGCTCCCTTTTATTAAGATGTGGTATCTGTAGAATGGTTTCCCCACATTTTTAACTGTAGACTGTCCAGAGCTGGGGTTAGAATGTGACGTGTGGTCTCTAAATTTGATAAATAAATAATAGCCAACTTAATATGAAACGTGCATCTGTACATGAACACTCCCCTCCTCCGTGAAAGTCTTATAATCATAAATTAAGCTTAGTACAGCCACCAGCAATGTTCCTTCGTGCCTCTGAGACTGTAACAAGATGACATTTCATCTGCTTCCAAGGAAAGTCATATGAACAGTGCATAGATATAAGTTGCCTAAGATAGGAAATCAATGAATTTTACAAACCATCCTTGTTCTGGCTTGCCCCCTTCCTAAATTTTGTGATGAATAAGCAGGTTAGCATGCGGTAGCTTCTCTAATAAGTCACAGTTAGGCCTCATGGGAAGGAGAGTCCAGCACTAGAAAGCTTTGCAGATAAAACTCTCAATACGGACTGAAAAAGTTACAGTTCTATGTTTAGACTACAAGCAATGGCCCAGACGGTTGATCTTCAGGACAAATATATAATTGGCTTGAGATACTTGATTGGGCCATGGCAAGAAGTAGCAATCATGGAGAAAGTTGTAGAATCATAGGTCAAGGACCTGAATGAGCAGGAAAAAAATTGGCCTGTGCTAACCTACAGTAACTTACTTACTTTTAAAGAAAAGCTAGGTTCATCTCAGAGGGTCCTACATCGGGAGAGCAATGACACAATTTTAGAGTACAATTCACCTTTTATTAATCCTCCCAAACTAGCTCAAGCCAGGCAACTCTTGATTCATTACAGGTAAATCAGAAATAAAGTATGTAACCTAAAAGAAAGCATGAAATAGGAACAAGCAGCTGATAGATAAACACCTTCTGAACTGTCTCCTGAGAAGAAGACATTAATTTTTCTGGTAGCTAGCCATCACTTGAGGCAGTAGAGCTTTCAAGCCAAGATCAGAGGGGTAGGCCTAAGAAGAATGGTCAAGGAGAAAGGATAAAATAAAAGGAGACAATAGATGAATTCCCTGTTAAGATTAAGACCCTGACAGCCCTACAAAGGACAAGCCAACAAAGGGTCACAGCTAACCTTTTCAACATGGAAATGGCTACTAGGTAGGGCTCATATGATAGTCATTTGATTTAATTTTCTTTGGTGGATCTTTGTGGATCTGATATCCAGTATTGTAACACTAGACATGTATTTCAGTGTCCATTGTTTTTACATTACAGATTCTATATAATTACCATTTCTCTCTCTAAAAGCTTAAAGTCATATTTGATTTACATTGATGCCAGATAATGAGATAAAAAAAACCCTAAAATGCCCACAGGTTTTGTAGGTTTTGCACCAAGTGTTAGGTTAGCTAATCTAGCAATTAAGCACATTTTTAATGATCTATGAGCGAGTTGAAAGAAAACAAACCCAAAGTGCAAAGTTGATTGTAAGTTGGGAAATTCAAGCACCACAGGTCATTAATTACCAAAGACATCACGGTTATGCTTCCTGCATTATTATAGGGGCTACTTTCTCATTGGAGATGCATGAGCAAGCCGTTGAATAATGGGATGTGAAATATCCTTAATAGGAAACTCGGATCATAGTCTTTAGAAGATTTCTACATGTCTTTCTCTTCTTTTGATGGTCCACCTGCCATGTACTAGACATTCCATTCATTTTTGGCAGCCTTATCTTCAAGGGTGAATAGAACCAGCCATTCAGAATGGAGGGGCCTGATCAAAAGACCCAACTCAATTTAGGTTCTGCCTTTGAAACTGCCAAGTTCAAAGATTAAGTCTGCAGATTGAGGATTCAGTGTTTACAGGCATTCTTATGAAAGGAAAGTTTTCAGCCCTGCCTCCCTAGCCAAAGCATTTATTTTTAACATTTATATCTTGGCCTTCTGTTAAAGTTGCTTACAGCAATTAAAAATTAAAATTAAACTATTATTATTATTATTATTATTATTATTATTATTATTATTATTAAACAAAATTAATAATTTTAAAAAACAAAACAGTTAAAACAATAAAAACAAATTAATTAAAACTGAGGCCGAATTGGAACCAATATCATTAAAATCAAATCAATTCATTTGGAAGTTCATATATCCAAAGCAATGACATGAGAAAATCTTTTGTTAATGATAATGGTCAAGCTGACAGCTGTCAATGTTCATAATTGACATATACTTTATTTTAGTTAACCCTTTTCTTTTGGAAGAAGAAGTAAAATGAGAGATTTGCCATATAAGATAATGTTCCTCTAGGAATGTGAGAAGTATGTTTTCCTCTTCCTCCAAAGTGACAACTCAATGCTATTGAGAGAATGCTGTAGTTTTTTATTGATATGATCCTGTATTTTTTGTTAGAATAGGAAAAGATTGGAGATATCATCAAGTCTAACTCCACAAAACCATTTCTGTTCTTGCCATACTAAAAGAATGGTTATAGTTGCATTTTACATAAACAGAACTATATATAGTTCTATCTCTATCTCTCTGGACACCCTAATCACTTTACGGCTTCAACTTCTTCGTAGATATATATCCATCAAATTTTAAAAATGGGAAAAGGAACTGAAAATAACAAGTCAGTCAACTGAATTTTCGCTGAATTGTGCATTTGACCAGCTAGAATGTTCTGTCTGGTTTTGCTACCCACAGACTTGGCAGAAAAGAAAATCTTAAATAATTACACAAATCTTCAGCCACACTTATCTTAATATAGATATTTTATTGTGCACTTTTATGCACTTTGTAAGCAACATTTCCTCATGTCCATATTTCTTGCCAATGTTCTTTCTTTCTTTCTTTCTTTCTTTCTTTCTTTCTTTCTTTCTTTCTTTCTTTCTTTCCTTTTTTCTTTCTTTCTTTCTTTCTTTCTTCTATCTATCATCTATCAACCAACTTTCTTAACATTATATAGTTGTCCAACTTTCAATCAATTCTGGGTGTCTCCCAATCAAAAATTAGAAGACATATACAATCATTTTAAAAATTATAAAACAGCCAAATAAACATAAAGCATTAGAAACAACAAAAACCTATTTAGGTTAGAATACTAATTCTACTCAGAAAACCATAATTCTAAATGCATGGTCTTTGATTTGCATATATCATGTGGGTTTCCTTACTAACAAGTCAAAACTTGAGAAAATTCTGATGAATGATATTTTTTTCTACATAGAAAAGGTAGAGGGAAAAAGAGTAATTAAAAAGAAAATTTCAGTGTAATAGCTTCTCCTTGCAGTTCTACAAGATTCTGCACTAAATTTTATCCACGTAAAAGCTCATAATTTAAATGAGACTCACATGAAAGAGAATGTGTTAATATTATTGACATACACAATTCCTTGAATCATGTGATATTCTGTTCAAAGTGCGTTGACAGCAAATTTATTTTGCTGTATGCTACAATATCATAGTTCACACTGAAGTAACTCAAAAATCATGATTCATCCCACTTTAAGCCTACAAATTATCACTTACTTCATTCACCACTATAGAATTGTTTGTTGACTTTTATAGCCTTAGGCTAGACAGTGTATCTAATAGGATCAAAAGGTAGTTATACAAAGAAGTTTTCTTTAAAAAATAATTTATAATTTGTGCAGGTTATCTCATTAAACAGAGAGATAAAAGCTTGTAACTGCTTCCAACTAGCTTTTTTCCAAAAGATTTGCTTAAATAGTTCTCAAAAATTTTAGACAAATGGAGATTCCATTGTCAGGAAGTCTTGATTGGTGAGCATCCAAACATAACTGCTAGCTCTATTTTTCAAGGTCAACATGTGATCAAGGTGTCTAGAATTTTTGAGAACTGCATATCCTTCCACACACACATACAGACTGTTGAATTTATTCATTGTCAATTATAAAATGTAAGGTCTGGTGCAATTAAAATGGCCGACTAGTCCAGGCCACACCACACTCACAAACTGGCACCAAGTTGCCTGCTGGTAGTCAGATCTCAATCGCCCAAATGTATTTATGTGATGTGTCAATCACAGGCTGAGTTGTTGTTTGTTGTTAGTTGTGAAGCTTTCTTGCTGTGGCTGCTGCCACTGCCGCCAAGTATTCAGGAGACGCCGAACCAGTTTGTTGAAGGCGCATGCAGCTCGGCGACTCGCTCTTACCTCAGAGAAGGGAACGCTCCTCCTCCTGCAAGGGTTGGCCCGGACCGCGGCTCACCATTCCAGCGGCGTCTCCTATAAACTTGGCAGCAGCGGCAGCGGCCCTTCATCGTCTTCTGCCTCAGCACTTCCTCTCTGCTCGGGCCTTTGTCCCCACCCCTGCACGGAAAAGCTGCGGCCGGCCAAGGGTTGGCCCGGACCGTGACTCTCCATCCCAGCAGTGTCTCCTACAAACTTGGCAGCAGTGGCAGCAGCCGCATAGAGAAAGCGCTGAGGCGGAAGACGATGAACTGGCCACAGGCGGGGGGCTCAGCGTGCCTGGCCCTAGCCGCCTTCATCGTCTTCCACCTCAGTGCTTTCTCGCCATGGCTGCTACCACTGCCGCCAAGTTTGCAGGAAACGGCGCTGGGATGGTGAGCCACAGTCCGGGCCAACCCTTGGCCGGCTGCGGCTTTTCCATGTGGGGGGTGGGGACAAAGGCCCGAGTGGCGAGGAAGCACTGAGGCGGAAGACGATGAAGGCAGCTTTAAGCGGCCTCCTGGCTCCGACTGCAGTCAAGAAGGTCGCAGCGGCCAGCTAGGGCCTGGTGCATTGCCTGAGATACACCGAGCTGCTCGCCGCCTTCATCCTGCTGGCTTTGCCCGATCTGTCAAGTCTGGCCAGAGCTGGGTTGAAAGCTGCCACTGGAGAGGTCACCCGGCACTTGGCAGTGCTCGTACGCACGCTCTGGACTCTGGAGTACACCCCGCAGCTCTCCACAGACTTCAAGGTGAATCCACGTGAGGCGAGAAGGGGCAAGCTATCCAAGCATAGGGAGTCCCGTCAGCAGCTTTTCGGCTCTGCTCGGGCCTTCGTCCTGCAGAGCGAACTGAGTGGAGGGAGTCCCGGCCTGGGCCAGCAGCTCTCCGCAGGTCTCTGTCTCCATCCCCCCTCCCTCCATCTGACTCTCCTGCCCTGCTGGGGCGGCTGTGGAATGTGGAGGGAAAATGGCTGATGGCGCCAGCGCCCTTGTTCTTTCTGCCCGGCCTGAGGTGGGCCTTGCAGGCCCCATGGCCCCAGCAAGGAACGGGCAGAGCTGGCTGGCTCTCGGGCTGGGCCCTTCCCCCGAGACAGTGAAGGAGAATCTGGCGAAGGAGAATCTGGCAAAGAAGAGGCAGTAGAGCTCGCTTGCCATCCCCCTCAGAGCAAACGCCATTATCGAGGTAGAGGGACCGGAGTCGGGTGGGCCAAAAAAAATGATAAAGTGCTGTTGTAAATGTTTATTGTTGAAAAGTAATGTTGCTGTGCAGTTT
>JANHFR010003920.1:0-15845 GCA_032468015.1 Mimophis mahfalensis
AGCCAGCAACGCTGGCTGGGGAATTCTGGGAGTTGAAGTCCACGCACCTTCAAACTGCCAAGGTTGAGAAACACTGCATTAACCAAAACGCATAAACACATAATGGAGGTGCTTGATGTCCTCATTGTACCTGATCCCTTGGGGTCGAGCAGAAGTTTAAGCCCGTCTGCTTAGTTTCCAAATCTGCTCATGATGCTCACAAACAGCCTTATTGTTTTCCGTTTCTTTGCAGCTCGCTTGCTATGACCAGGCAAAGCAGTTGGTTCTTGGGACCGGTTTACTTTCTGACAATATTTTTACTCATTTCCTGGCCAGTTTTATTGCCGTATGTATACATTTGTGTTGGTGCAAAGTCAGCTCGGGTGTGTATGTGTGTGTGCCTTTATAAGAGTTTTTGCTAACGTTCAAGGGTTGCTCCGCCAGCTCCTTGGAAAGGTGGAGTGCAGCTTATGTCCCAGAGCTGCCAAGGCTGGGAGGAGGCTGGATTGCTGCCTATTTCCAGGTCTTTTGGGCATGTTTTGAGCGCCTCGTTCCTGCATTTCAATTTTAAGAGGAAAATGTCTGCTGATTAAGAAAAATCACATTGTAAGGTTAAGGAGGTAGATGAATATCTGGACACAGGTGGTGGCTCACCAAGGCAAATAAAACACAGGAGCTTTTGGCATTGCTACTTTTCCCCCCTTATCTGATGTTTTAAAAAGTATGCAATGTCACACTTGATGGGAGACGTTGACATTAGTATGGCTCAAAAGCTATTCTGATTTACATAGACCCAAGCCCTCCTTATTTTAAGCAGCTGCTAAAGTGCACCTGCGGTATCCAGAGATTGCAAAGCTATGTTTGGTTTACCCAAGCTTTATTAAATGAAACATTGTCTAGATTTACATTACACTCTAAGGCTAGACAAGAAATCGGCAATCAAAGTCCCATTTTTTTTTCAGGCTTTGGATCCCCCCCACCCCAAAACTCTGGATTTCTGAAAACAAGGGATTTTTATTTATTTATTTGCCATGTTAGCTAGAAAACAGGTGAAAATTAAAAGTGTTTTAACTGTTGGTCTAAGACTAATGGTCCTTCACCACCCAAAGGTGTTTGTCTTTATCAGAAATCATGGTTTATTTGCAAATTGGTAAAGGCAAAAGAAAAGTCATTGAAAGGGAAGGGTAACTTCTAGAGTCAGTGCCATACGCTTTACGTAAGAAATGGGGATTACAGATGACTTCAAAGACAAAAAGATTAGCGGTCAGGGTAGCTGTCCCAGGCGATGAGGTCAGATTGCCAGGAGGCTCTAGAGAAGGGTTTATGCAGACTTGGCAATTTGAAAATGTGTAGACTTCAACTCCCAGAATTCCCTAGCCAGCATGTTGGCTGGGGAAATCTGGGAGTTGAAGTCCAGACATCATCAGGTTGCCAGGTTTATAAAACCCTGCTCCAGAGGTCAACAAAGTTTCTGGTTCTTCTATAACAGATCATGCCATAACTCCAGAAGCTCCAATTTTCTTGGGAATGATGTGAGTTGTAAGTGAACACATCTGAAGGGGTTGAATTCAGAGAAGACTTCTTTTCTATTTTAAGCCTGTCTGACTGTCTTGGTTTCATGCAACTGGATAGTCATAATGGCCTGCCTAAGTGAAAAGACTTTTCCCATTTCTAATGGGGCAGGAGAGATATGGTGCGTTGGTATAAATTTGGCACAAGCCATTCTCCCCCATACAAAGTTTCAGATCAATCTGAACCTGTTTCTGCCATCCTTCTTTTTCCGAACTGCAGGGAGGATGTGCTACATTCCTGTGTCAGCCCTTGGATGTGCTAAAAACGCGACTTATGAATTCCCAAGGCGAATATCGGGTGAGTGATCGGTTTGCCGTGACTGCCAGCTTTCTGATTCGTTAGAGAGCAGGTGCTCACATTAAACACCAGCAGCTAGGCATTGCTGTCTTTGCCACTTGGCATCACAGCCCTGTGACTTCAGCAGTCTTCTGTTCTTGAATTCCATTAAATAGCTAAAGATGAAACCTTGTGAGGATCTGGATGGGTTCTGGCGTGCGCTGAGTTTTTCCCATTTTGTTTCAGGGCGTCATGCACTGTGCAGTGGAGACGGCCAAGCTTGGGCCATTGGCTTTTTATAAGGTAATACAGGATTGATGGGAGCCACCGTGAGTAATCATGGCATATAGATCAAACAGGAGCAAAGGAATTTGCTTAGAATTTCTGATATCTCCAGCATTCCTGTCCTAGCCAGTGCTGGCCTCCATACTGTTTCTGTCCGATTGTTTACTTTTATCAAAATGTGTAAAGAGGCCTCCGTCTTTTCTCTCCATTGGTGGAGAGTCATTGGTGGCAACTAGCCTGAGGCTAAGACCTTCCCTTATTGGTTTAGGGCTGCTACCCAGTTATAGACAAGACACAGGGGAACAGAATATGCAGTATGTACTTTGTCGTAGCAATGAGTCCTCCTGTGTCATATGCCTTTTGATTCCCAGTCCTACCGTGCCTTCTTATGTCAGTGTGAATTGGAGAATGTGTGACCCACTGTATGTAGCTGAAACTCCACAGTGGGACAAAAGCTGATTCATCACCCGCTTTTCCTCTTCTAGGGCCTTGTTCCTGCCGGCATTCGCTTGGTCCCTCATACCGTGCTCACCTTTGTCTTCCTGGAGCAACTACGCAAATACTTTGGCATTAAAGTATTGACCTAAGGGAGAAGAGACCTGTTAGAGTAAAAAAAAAATAATGATGATGGGGAACAGGGACTACAGAGTCCCAGAATGGCTGGGTGTCGTATTCTTTCCTCCTTGAGGGGCAGGTGTCCCCTTTGGTGCCAGGGCACGGTCTGATGTCTCACAGAAAGTCCTTGTTTGGCATCTGCTCTTGGCCAGCTCTTCAGTAGGGTTTGGTGCCTACTAGTGGAGTAGCCCACTAGGATTTTCAGTGACCAGTCCCAAATGCCTCTCCTCTCTGCCCATCAGCACCCGGGACCTTTTTAGTGCCAAAGGCCTGCTGATACCACAGCATTCCTCCTCAACCTCCAACCTCTCTGTCTCCTTGCCACAACAGCCAGCATTCCAACAGCCATGTCTGATTTTTTTCCCCTTTACTAACATGCTTTCCTTTTGCAGTGTCAACAGGCACGTGCCTCCTTCAGAAGCCTCCTCCCCACTTTTCATTGCTCTCCTACCCTTCCCACCTGTGTGGGGATTCCTTTCTCCCCAAGCGGAAGGGTGTTGGCCCTTACGTGGGAAGGAGATCCGTCATTAAAAGTTTGTCCCAATTCTAACGTTACAACAAGGGGCTGGAAAAGGGTTCTGGTGGCTGCCAAGGGCAGTTGATAGCAATATCAGGCAGGCAGGGGCCTTGACATAGCCGGGTCTCCAATTATTATTCAATAATCTGGACAGAACAATGCTTCTCTCACTCTGTCCTGCCTGCTCCTGTTCTCCTACCTCAGTCTTCTTTTACTCTTAGAGCTGCAACCTGAGGAACAAACGGTCCTCTGTGTAAATTTCCGGGGATTGTGGCATTGGGCAAGTGATGTCCTTCCACACACTCCAGGCCGTAGCCAGTCTAAGATCACTGTTCTCCTTCAATTGCCTCCTTAAGCTTCTTCAACCAAAGCCTTCTGAAACCAAAGGGCCTTATGCTGATCAGAGGCTGCCTTGGAAACTCCTGTCTAAGAGGGAACAGGTTTCCTGGATGCGTGTAGATCTTCTCCCATCCTGCAAATGGGCAGTGCAGCTGCCCACTTGAATTCAGAGATGGGAGGTAAAACTGGAGAGGCCTTGTGAGGTCCTTGGAACAATTTTTAAAAAGTAGCCGACTCAGTAAAACTGAGCAGGCTAGCAGAGGGACTCCTTATTGTCCCTGTGGGATATGGGCTTCGGTGTCAAATCAGAAGGCCACCCATTTTTTTAGAGTAACTACAGTATATTTGTTTGTCAAGCTTTTATCCTGAGCCTTTTTGGTACCACTGGAAGAAGCATCAAAGGCTGTGAAATCTGCCCAGATTGCCTTGCTCTTACTGTGACATCATCCAGATCCTACTGTAGCATTGATGTATTCTTTGTTTTTCTGTCTCAGAGCCTGTTTAATGAAACAATTTTGGGGCATCAATTGATTTTACCCTCCACCAGCCTGTGGAAGGGCTGCTGGCCACATTCGTGTGCCATTCTGGGCGGGTGATTACCTTGCCAATTCCAAGAATCAGATCAGCACTTTAGGAATCATGAAAATAAAGTGATTGTGCAAAGCAGGTGTTATTTATTTCTGGATCGGCGAACAATCTTATATGCTGCAATGTGGCATTCCAGAATTGAAGCTGCAAATACTTGGAGTAATAATCATAACAATTGTTGTAGAGAGAAGTGGGTGGTGAAACAGCACTGGCGACATAATTTTCCACAGGAATTAGTTTTCAAAACTGCAGAAATTTTTTGAGAATTTATCTCTCTAAATGATTTTTATGATGATTTGGATCAAAATGATTTGGATCATAATTTCACTGAAATTTCACTCGTTGTAAGAGATGGCCTGACAGTAGTGTTACTAATTAAGGATTGGGACATTTGGAATCATATGATTCATCTACTTCCCCTTTTGACAAATGACCAGTTAGCCAATAATTGAAAAACGAAGCACAAAAATTTACCCAAGCAGTTAAAGCAATTGTTTTATAAGGAAATAAAAAGAAATAGAATGCAAGAGCTTATTATGACCGTATGGCAAAACCTTACAAGATCCTGATAGCGTTAGCCATTTTTCTTATTGGGACAATTGAAGAGATCTGGTTCATCTCTTTATCTCTGAGCTTTCCTTCTCAGAATTTTTCTGTGATTATAAAAGAGAAGTTGATGAAATCCCTGCATTGGGTAAGGCACAGTTTAATTCTTCAAGCTGAGAGAATCGCCAATCTTGGTTTTGAATTTGAGCTGCTAGCTCTGCTCTGTGACAGGCAGAGGCCAGGATTGTTGAGCAGGTCCTTAACTGAGTTCGTGGGTACTTCTGACTCCCAAGGTGTGCTCCTCAGTCATGGTATGCTCTGTACCCAAATGGGGTACAGAGAGTCCACAGCAACCACATTGCTGGAAACTTTTGCCATGCTATGGGCCGCCTCCTGTGTGGCCTGCCTCACAGATGAGTCCAGCAGGCGCTGCCAACCAAACCTGGAGTGAAAGCTCATGTTGGTGAAGTTTAATGATCCTTGGCATAGCACTGTGTTCAGAGTGTGGCTGAGCAATGTTCCAGCGTCAAAAGGTAGAAATATCCTGTAGGACAATGTTTTCCAATCCTGGCAACTTTGAGATGTCTGGACTCCAATTCTGGAACTGAAGTCCAGGCCTTTAAAGTTGCCAGGCTTAGGAAACGCTGCTGTAGGATCTGTTAGTGACTCTAAGGAATCATGTTTTCTTTGCACCATCACTGAATAAGCCCCTGAGGTTTTGGGGGGGAACAGAAAGTACTTTGGTTTCATTGGTTCTGTCAACTTGAATGTTTGGCCTCTTTGAGTACCAAGGAGGTACCAAAGAAAAACATGAATATTGTATTCACAAAAGAGGGAAGTGGGACTTCCTCACCCTGCCCAGCTTGGCCCTCCAATACTGAATTGATGGATGATGCCTTTTACCACTGGAGGTTTTGAGATGGTGCAGGCACTCTTGCCACTCAGCAGATGGAGCTCAAGCACTGATCCTCGCCAGTGGTAGCACTGGCGAGGAAATGTGCAACTCCTGGTTTTGTTTTCAATTTTCAAGCATTTTTTTGCACATACGTATTGTGGTCTGGATCAGGCCAACTCTGGTTGCAATATGATGACAGAGGGAAGCTTCCACGGTTCAATGTTCCCTACAGAGGTTTAACTCTACAGGGAAGCATGAAGGGGTTGTAGCTATCGGAGATCGCCAAGCGTACATGGTACAGCTGTGTTTCCCGAGAATTTGGATCATTGCTATGTAGTGAAAATGAATCATACTTTAGCATTTTGTCAGAACTTATTAGTTTCCGGTCAGTGTGTTTTGAATTCAGAACATTTGAACTGAGGAAAATGGTTTTAATGTGGGTAAAACCCTAGTTTATTCTGTAAATTATGGTTAAATCATGGGTAAGTACATCATGGAAACACAGCCTATATGCAGCAGTGGTGTGCTGGGTAAGTGTACACAGCTGGCCCTCCATACAGTTCTGCACTGAACACTCTCCGGTATTGCTAAAAGCTGAGCAGTCCACTCTGTCTAAAGCAGCGGTTCTCAACCTTTCCAAGGCTGCGACCCTCAGCTTCTGTGCATGTGTGCGTGCATGCACCCGGCTTTTGGAGCCCAGGGAACCCACTGTTCCCATCTATTTCTCCTCTTCGGAACAGCGTGGAAGCTCCAAAACCCATGCACCTGCATGCACACAAGCTGGCTTCTGAATCGCTCCATTGTTTGGTCTTGGTGCTGGTAGAGAAGGAGGCACTTATCGGAGTGGTAAGCGCCACCTCCTCCACCCACAGCCAACACCAAATGACAGAGCAGCTTCTGAAGCTGAGGGAACAGCGCTAAAAGGGAAGGGGGGGGGCAACCGTCCATCTTCATCAACCCCTGTGAAAGAGTTGTTCGACCCCCAAAGGGGTCGCAACACACAGGTTGAGAACCGCTGTTCTAAAGCGTATGAGATAATAATAGCATGTTTCTGACTCTCGTTTCTTAAGATGGGCTAAGCAATGTGCTGTCTTCAAGGGACAGAACCAGATAAAGTTGATCCTGCTCATCCCATTAGTGGCCGTACCCACAGCTCTTGAATATTCTAAATCTGGAATGAAACATCACTTTTTGAAATCTTTCAGCTTGGGATCAAAATATCTTTTGAGATATTCTTTAAGGGGCTTTCTATTAATTATTAATATTATGGGATTAATATGGGTCTGATCCTTTGTGGGTATTTAAATGGGATTTTAGATTCTGCTTACTGCTGAAATCCCATTTTAAATTAAGCTGAAAGAAAACAAAAACACTCATTGCCTAGTTCACATCCCTATTATAGCTAAACCGCAACGCAAGTTTACTGGTAATCCTCAACTTACAAGTTCTTGTTTAGCAACCATTCAAAGTTAGGGTTTGAATGGCACTGAAAAAAGTGACCTCTGACTGGTCCTCACATTGCAGCATTCCCACAATCACTTGATTGAAATTCAGGCACTGAGCAACCAGCATGTAGCTATGATGGCTCCAATTTCCAGAGTCATAGCTGTGATTGTCATTTGCAAGTTTACCAGCTGGCTTCTGACAAAGTAAATGGGGGAAGATGGATTTGCTTAACAGTCACAATATTCTCTTAACTACTTGACAACCATAACAAAAGTTGTAAAATTGGGTGCGACTCTGTTAACAACCTCCTTGCTTAGCAATAGAAATTCTGGTCCCAATAGTGGTTGTTAGTTGAGGACTACCTGTATGCTGTTAAAAGAATTTGAATCCAGCTCTAAGGGATCAAGTGGCAAAAATCCCCAAACAAACCTCAAATTCCAACCCCTCTCAAAATATCTCTTCTTTCATGGCCATTCAGTGTGGATTTAATTCAGAAACCGCCATGTAAAAAGAAAGGGATTTTCTGTCACATTCAGATTGCCATTATGAACATTTCTTCCAGGTCACTGTAATTCTATAAGAAGTAGCCTTACGGAGGAGATACACCTCATACAACTAATTTAATTTCTGAATTTATTGTGGACAGGGGTGCTAGTGGAATGCATGTTGAAAACAGATGGGGGGGACTTAATGTGTGTGTGTGACTGAATGGTTGGAGGATGAGACATTTTTTTGAGTCCTGATTTTCAAACTCTTCTATGATGGAGAAATGGATATGCAAGTTCCCTTTGCTAAAAGATATTTCAGAGTCGGATCTTGCTTCGTGTTGACGCACCATAAGAATAGCAGAAGATACACACCAAGCATGGCTGGTAATACAGTGACATCGCTACAAGGAGTGGGAAAGCTGAACTATTCAACATTTCTGGGTGGGATAAAAAGAGACAAAGTGGCTGCATTAAGCTTTGGTGCTGATCATAATTGGCAGGTTTGTCTGCCTGTCAGTGGGCACTGCCTGGAGATGATCTTGAGACTGAAAAATTGGATGGTGGGGGGAGGCTCCCCAGTGCAGCTCTTGTTCTGTCATCCCAGTGTTGGACGTTAAAACCCACCCCACTCCTAGAAAAATGAAATATTTTAGGGTATACTAAAAAGGTAGAATATTTCCCCTAAAGAGAAGTAGAAACCCAGGCAGAAACTCAGCCACCACCCACTTTGTTAATGGGCCATTAAGGGCCTGGGCCAGTCTATTCTGCATAACAAAGATCTACTTCCTTCAGGCACAACCATTAAATTGCCCTTCATTGCACCACCCACCAAGTTTCAACCAAACCTAGCACACAGACAACCTAAATAGCTAGCTATGACCTCTGACAGCAACCAATCAGGATGCTCTTCCTGTGCCCCAGGAACTTCAAAGTCAGAGAGGGTATAAAACCCAGGGACTCTCCGCATCTCTTCCCTTTTCGCCCAGGATCTCCAAGCCATGTGATTCTGTCCACCATTAAACCATCTTTCCAAGCAGTCACCATGTTTCCAGTCAGTGTCTTTTTCCCCACTTGGAACTGAACTGAGAAGGATATTTCTTCCAATAGCATTCAACTTGATTTTGTTTCGGGTTAGTAGAGGTGTGCCTAAATAACATAAATGAAGATATCCAACTTTGTTCCAAACTGCCCCAGACTTTTCCAACATGGGTACTTATTCCTATTTCAAGCCAGCTTACGTAGTTAAGTTAAATCTGATCGTAAAACTTTCAAGTTGATATAAAGAACAGTGTCTTTTTCTGATCCATTATAACAAACATTCCTTCATGTACAAACATATGAGGGAATTGTTAAAATGTACAATATTTATGATCTGCTTTTCAATATAAATAGTAACATTTGTGCATGTGTGTGTATCTCTCTTTCTCTCATATAAAAGCAGCTGTCATTCACATTGCAGGGCACATGGTAATGACATACTGCCAAGCACTAATGGACAAGATCCAAATTGTCAACATTTCAACTACGTGGTATGGAAAATTAAGTGGTACAAATGAGAGTTCCTTGGTCAAGTTAGAATTCCATCATTCAAATCCCTGATGAGCTATCAGACTAGAGGTCCTTGCTCATCCTCTCGCTTCCTAACTTGGCCCACAGGGACATAGCAAGGCTAATCACCTGAAGTTTTCTGGGAAAAATATTAATAAATACAAATTATATTTATTGGATTGGCATGAAACATGCCCCAGAGTTCATGCATCTCTTTTAAATTTGAAAAAATGTATAGTGTCAAGTTTTGTTTTCTTTTTCAAACAAGGGGATAGGTTTTCCAAGTGAGGAATGAAGACACAGATGTTGTTGTTACTGTTTTGTTACATTCCTTAGATTTATTGCTGAGTTCTTCACCAAAGTGGCTCCCAAAGCAGATATCAACTTGCTGGAAAGTTTTGTGAGTGCACCAAACCAGACAGCGTGATGCCCTTTTAGAATTTCTTTGGCTTGAAGCCGGAACCCCAACACAGTAGGGGAGAGAAAATGGACAAGATGTCACTGGCCAGCAACTGCTAATTGGGTGATAGAAGCCAGCCATGTTCCTCAGAGCAGAACACAACTCATTTCTGTGAGCTATTGTCCCTGGGCCCTTAAGCTCTCCTCCCCTCAGTTTCAGGAGATTTTAAGCACAATATGTCGCTTATTTGTTCCTAGAAAAAGAAACAGCAAGGAGAAGGTGGAAGAGAAACACAACAAAGCTTTTTATAAGTGTAGAAATGGTCTGTCTCTTATGACCCTGTCCAGAAATTATGGTGGGCTTTGGAAATTTTTCTTTCTGATGTCTTGGGAGATGAGTTGGTTAACTACCAATGGTAACAGCACCTTTTCTGAGCCCTCACTTAGAGATATCTTTCTCTCCTTAAGATATTTCTGCAGAACCAGCTTTTGGACATTAGGGCAATTATTCCTGCTTCTGTTATTTATAAACTGCAATGCTATACTTTACAATAACCAGCTGAGTTCAGTGGAATGTAAAAGTTTAAAAGATTTCATGAGTTTGGATCTTTCTAATTTATGAAATCTTGATCTTTGGTTCACTAAAGAAAACCTGCTAAAATACCTTACAGTTTTATAATTTTTCCCCTTGTACAGAATGTTATTTCTTGTAAGCACAATAAATAGAGAAAAATAAATATTTTTTTAAATTCCGAAATAACTGGAATTTTGATTTGTTGGGTGAAATGGCATTGTCAGTAACAGAAATACCTCACAACGATTCAGTGTGTGCTTAACTCTGTACATTGAACTCAGTAGGGCTTTTGTTTTTGTTTTAGAATACTTACATAAGATTCACTGATTGAGAAATTTGGGTGATAATCAATAGCTCCAATAACTTTTAGAACTCCGCATTATATCTTCTGAGATTTAATATTGAGGGAAGAGATTGACAGACAATTGCTACCTATAATATTTAAAATGGATCCTCAAAAAAGAATACCCAATTGCCTGTGGACAAAAAGAAACAAATATTATTGTGGCACATTAAAAACAAATAATTTAGTTGAGGTAGAATATGAGGATTGATATATGGCCACAGAAAAAGGCAGATACATTTCAGCTGTATATTGTTTTCAAATGACAAGAAATAATAATACTGTGTACTATGTTCTCCTTTAATCAAGTTCTAGATTGAATACTGGGACCGTGTCAGCCCTACAAAGGAGACCAAATCAGGAAATCAACTCCACAGAAGACTAGAATTATATTTCAGGCTATAATACTAGAATCTCCCAGAGTCTCCCTGAGATTCTCCTTCCCTCCCTCTTATACCCTAGGGCAGGGGTCTGCAAACTTAAACACTCAAAGAGCTATTTGGACCTGTTTCCCACAGAAAAGAAAACACTGGGAGCCAATAATTTAACAGCCAGTATGACTGGGTGGGCATGGCCAACTCTCATCACTTATTCCCACCCAGTTGCCTCCTGCCCTGGAATATGGAGTGAGTCTCCATCCTACACTATCACCCTTACCTTCTCAGGCCAGGTGAGGAGTGATGGGGAGGGGAGGGGAGGGGAGGGGCCAGTCAGTGGTGGGATCAGCAGACGGGGAGCCACAGCAGAAGGCCGAAAGAGCTGCATGTGGCTCCAGAACCACAGTTGCAGACCCCTGGCCTAGGGAGTCAGGGGGCAAATCTGAGTCTCTCTATAATACTCTCCTGCTTCTCAGGGCTGAACACATGTTTTTTTCTACCTCTGATATTCCCTAATGGCTTCTGGATTCCTTCTCCAACCAGACCTCCTTGGTTGGTTCCCTAATATCCAGTTCAAGGTACTGCCATTCAAGACGGTTTCAGACAGATTAGATCAGGTTGAAAGAAAGACCAAATGATCAGGAAATGGAAACTACCTTCTGAAGAACTGTGAGGAAACAGGAGATGGAGTAGAAAAGATGAGAGGGGGTATGATAACACTTTTAAATACCTGAAGACTGTCACAGGGAAAAACGTGGTATATTGTTCCAGAGTGCAGGATGCACAATAATAGATCTAAGCTCCAGGAAGGCAGATACTGTTCAAATACCAAAGTGAAAAATGACTAATGTTAATTTTAAGAGAGGAACTACCACTCAAAAAGATGCTGGGCTCCCCTTGGTTGGATGCGTTAAATAATTAACAGCTATGTGAGTGGTGTTGTCATTTGGATTCCTACACTGAGCAAAGAGTTGGACTTGATGGCTAAATGGCCTCTTCCAAATCTATGATTCTGTGATTTAAAATTTATCATGACAGAAACTTTCATGAAATAACACTCACTTCATCCGATGAAACCAAGGAAGAGAAGCCTCATCCATAAAATATTATGCCATAATGAATGGTCTTCAAGGAACCAGAAGCCTTTTGTGGTAATGCCATCACTGTCACAAATTAACACTGTTTCCAGCCTGTCTCATTTAGGAGCTTCTCAGGGCTTCTGGATGACCACATCTGGAAATGGGCAGCTGAGCTGATGGACCTTTGATCCAGCAACTCAATTGACTTAAATGTCACTGGACAAATAAAAGAGAGCAAAGCTTGCCAGCTACCTCACTGAAAGGAGATCCCAGTGAATGGCTTTCCCTAACATTTTACATCTGTGGGAGGAAGCATTCAGCTAGCTTTGTTAGACAATCACAGAACTCATTAGACTTCCACATAAACGTTCAGCTGCAGAACCAGGAGAATATCTGCCCAACGTTTCCATTTACTAAAGGCTCAAGAATGCAACAGCAGAAATTTGGGTTGCTTAGACTGCCACTGCCATTGTGAGTGGAAGGCTATTCTTTAATGTTTCCAGTTGAAAATGATAATTGAATGTCATGAGACCCCTTCTAGTTCAACATCATGGAAAAAAGTAAGTATCTGCTCTGTATCATCACCCTGTCTGCTTTAATGCTTTTTGGATAAACAAAAGGTAGTGCCACTACTAACTAAATGAAAGAAGGGGAGGGGGAAGAAGAGGACCAGAGGGAGAAGCTCAAAATGGTACTGGAGCCTCTCTGAGGCCTCTTTAATCTGGTAGTGCTGTTGGATTGGCCCCAAACATACCTAGTAGCCCAGATACTCCTGGAATAACAGGAATTGTTGCCACCCATGATCAGAGCTTAGCAGTAGGTAGCCCTCAAAGATAAAAAGAAAGCCCAACAATAATAGGGCAAGGATTTCAAATCTATCAAATCCAATTGGCATGAAAGATATGCAAAAACAAACTGATGGTTCATTCTTTGCAGGAATCTGTCAAAAGAAAAGAAAAAAAATGCAACTCACATTTGAACCTGCATTCGCCAGTGGTGATGCAATAAGTAGGGTATTGTGGTGATACACCTCTGATAAAAGCAAATCATCTATACATCCCTAATGCAGAAATTTACTACAATTATATTCAATTATCAGATCCCTATGAAAGTTTACTAGATTAATTAGAATTACTTAACATAGTATCTAACTATATTATAAGGTTATTATAAGGATGTGTGATGGATCCATGTGAAAGAGAACCAGTTCCCTGAGCTTTGGGATGAAGCATTGGAAAGGTAGGTGGGTTGGCAGACACTGTGGATATGTAGTCAGATGAAGAGAGAGAGAGAGAGAAAAAAAGAGAGAGAGGGGGGGGGAGCGCAAGAGATACATGATGCTTCTGTGTAGTGTTCACTCCAAATCCAAGGTTGTATGCACTACATACAACCCAGCCACTTATTCCTTCTCATCCGTCCAATATGACATCCACAAATTCAGTAGTAATTACCGTATTTTGCTGTAGATACACATTGTTATGATCTTGGGTTGCAATACACTTATTTACTTCATTTGTAGATTCCCTCAGTCAGCATTTCCCAGTCTGATGCTCTCCAGATGTCTTAGGATTCAGTTTTTAGCATTCCGCTTCTATGCTGCAGGCTGGCCAGGAATTTTCAGACTTGCAATTCCCAAATTACTAGTATAGTGCCAACTGGGGAAGATGGGCTTGGATTAATTCTCCTCAACTAGCACACTCCAAATGAGTATAATTCTTCCCCTCCCCCTTTTTTGTATTTGTTTTAGGCCCTTCAAAATCACAATTTTTACCACCAGAGTATCAGAACAAATAGGTAACATTAAATATACTTTATAAGGTAAAATACTGTCAGAAAATGGTAGCATGACATTGGATGGCATCTGTTGTGTACTTCACCTCCATCTGATTCAGAGGGAGATCACAAACGGTGGCAGAGATTATTTTTTTCCTAAAGTACTCCTACAAAGCTTTCAGGGAATTTAGAACCTGATGTTTACACACAAACACAGAGCCCAGCCTTCAACACGTTACATTTGACCTATCTTTCCTCCTCCATGCCCTAATCTATGTGAAGGCTCAGCAGAAACACTTAAAACATGATCACAACAACATTATGATTCTTGGTCATAGTGTGACACCTCTGACCTGCTGGCCAGGAAGCCAGAGTTTCTCCCTGGGGCCTTCCCCTCTCTGCCGTGCAGGGCAGCCAGGCAGGTGCTTTGAATCCCAGTTCAGGGCTCATTTGCCACTGAAATCTAAGAGCTAATCAGCTGACGTAGCCCCACAGTTAATGTATCTTCTCTTCCTCAAAGGCCAGTAGAAAAAAGAGCAGGAAAACATGCATTTTAGAAAGGTCTTAACTAGCTTCCTTTTGCAAGGGAAGGGGAAAGAAAAGTGCTGAAACCTAGCCTTGAATAGTGTGAGTGGTCAGCACAGAGCAGAGAATCAGGGCTGGAAAAGATGTTGGAAGTCTTCAAGCCTAGCCTTCAAGCCTTATACCATTCTGGTGAAATGGTTGTCCAGTCTGTTTTTGAAAACCACAAGTGATGGAACACCACAAACGCAAGCAAGCTATTCCAT
Source organism: Mimophis mahfalensis (assembly GCA_032468015.1). Lineage (NCBI taxonomy): Eukaryota > Metazoa > Chordata > Lepidosauria > Squamata > Mimophis > Mimophis mahfalensis. Next base: position 14,428 of record JANHFR010003920.1, read on the forward strand.
TCACTGTTCTTACTGTCAGAAAATTTCTCCTCACTTCTAGGTTGGATCTCTCTTTAACCAGCTTCCACTCACTAACTTCTCATCCTGCCCTCAGGTGCTTTGGAAAATAAGTTAATCTCTTCCTATCTGTCACAGCCCCTCAAGTACTGGAAGGCAGTTATCATGTCCCCCCAATCCTCTTCAACAGATAGACCTCCCTACCTCAAACCTTCATCATAGGATTTAGCCTATGATCATGTTTGTTGCTCTTCACACTTCCTCACAAACAATTGCAGTGATTCACTGGCAAAAAGATAATAAAATGAGGTGCAACTTGCTTAACAACTGCCTTGCTTAACCACAGAAATCTTGGGCCCAACTGTGGTTGTAAGTCAAGGACTACCTGTATTGCTGCTGGCAACACGATTTTTCATCACTGTGCAGCACTTATTAAAAACATACTGGAAATGCTATGACAGGCCTTAACAGCATTTAAACACTAAGGAGCTGCCAAAATTTCCTCCCAAAACTAAGAAAAAAGCCTACTTTTTTTCCATTATGCCTCCTTCTCTGACCACAATGGACTTCAGGCTCCCAAAATTTTAAGTGCAGCATCTGGCCATCAAAAAAGTCCTTTCAGCAAACTTTCATTGTTTTGCTCTTGAGCTAAAATAGTAAAAGCCACAGTTTGGTCAGAGAAGAAGCCTAGCTGTTTTGCACAATTCTGATAAGTCACTGGCACGATGTTTCTACATCCAACGCTTTGGGATAAAAACAAGATAAGGATGGGATATGAGAGTAATTGGTGAATAATGCCCATATCAGCCCAAACTGGTGGGAAAAAATGCCCCTATGGTTATTATCCAATGCAATGGATGTTACTCCAATATTATCCAACATAACAGGTTTTACCATTTGCAGCTACTGCTGGGTGCTGTCTGTTTCAGAGGGGAAATACCACTTGTAAGTCTGATGCAGCTTAAGGATGATTAAGGCTGGCTCACTCATGGGCTGGGGTTGCAGTGAAGATAGTATCAGGGGTCAGGGTGAAAAAAGAAGAGGGTGCTGCCAGGCATGTTTATTTCATGGTTTAGTTAGTACAAGTAAAGTAGGATTTAATAAAGTAGGAAAATACTGTGTTTAGAAAGATATAAAATTAGCTCGGCTTTATCCATATGTCTAAGTAACTGGCTTTTGCTCTTTCTCTTCTGTATAAGTAAGATGCAAATATAGATATATATTCAGACATAGCAATAGTCAGGCATATAAACCACGGAAATGTTAGCTGAGGCAGCATTCTTAGATAACATAAGATGTATAAACTGAGGCAGTATTTTTAGATGTAACCACCTCCGTGTGAGATTCAAGGTGCTGGTTACGACCTATAAAGCCCTGAATGGCTTGGGGCCAGAGTATTTGAGGGGACACCTGCTGCCGCA